>JBAMBO010002484.1:0-139179 GCA_037044535.1 Lordiphosa magnipectinata | reverse complement strand
GGATCAACGAGGTATCAACGTCCGAGAACTTAGCGGAATATTTCAAAGGCCTGCTTTACAGAGAAATAGAGGCACCACATGTTATGGATTTACCGATTGTCGAGAGAGCAGAAATGGACAGACCGTTTACAATTGAAGAAGTGCGCCTTGCCATAAAACAAAATAAAGTAGGAAAAGGAGAAGACAGAGTCCCCGCGGAATTTCTGCTGCACGCTTCAGAGGGTTTTGTGGTGCAGTTAACTGATTCTGTACCTAAGAGTTTTCAGAAGAACATCATTTACCCAATCCTTAAAAAGGGCAACCCTGAAGAAGTGAGCAATTACAGAGGCATCTCTTTTTTAAATACTTTGATAAAAACATTTACGTCAGTTATCTTATTCCGTATAAACTCGTATCTGGATGAACACCAAATATTACACGAAAATCAATCTGGGTTTAGGAAAGGGTATTCCACGATAAACAGCATCTTTGTGTTGACTTCGGTATGCAGGAAATTTCTGAGGACAAACAAAAAACTGTACCTGTTTTTTATACCCTGTTTCCATTAAAAATGGGAAAAGGGGTATATAACAGCCAGAAGGAAGCTTCTCCGAACCTATAAACTATATATATTCTTGATCAGCATCAACAGCCGAGTCGATATAGCCATGTCCGTCTGTCTGTCTGTCTGTATGAATGCGTCGATCTCAGAGACCATAAGAGATAGAGACACAAATTTTGGCATGCACATAGTTGTATACCGTACCCAGTTCAAGTTTGTTTCAGATTTGGAAAATGCCCCGCTCCCCCCCCCCCCCCCCCCCCCCCTCCCCCCTTAAACCGCAAAAAACTGTCACACAATACAACAACTCTCGAGAGATGTACAAGCGTTTAAGTTACGAGCTCGGAAAAAAAATTATTATAGGGAAGACTATGACACCTTAACCATTTCCCATATTTACAGAGCAAGAACAGAGGTACTACTGGCGCTTAACTATTCACCACATAGACGCATTGAAAATGAGCTGTGCAGCCTTTCCAACATGAGAGCACGCGATGATGTGACCCACTTCTTAGCAGTCTGTCAAATCTTGCAGGAGCTGAGGATCCGCTCATGGGGCAGAGCATACCTCACATTGGAAGAGCTTGTAGCAATCCCAAACGGGCAATCTTGGAGTGTGTTGCTGGATGCTCACAAATACAGGTCAAGAATCCTGCAGGAAGCGTTCTAAAAGAGAAATCTGAAATTTGAATCTGATTTTATATTAATTAGTGGACTTAACCCTGAGGAGTGAAAGATCTACTACCTCGCGACGAGCGGGGAAGGTAGATGGTCTAACTCTGAAGGAAGGGCGTTCCGGTAGCTTCAGTTTTATATTTATGTGAATCGAATAATTTTAAGTTTAAGGCAAACGGCAAAAATGCCATGAGCTACATACATATTTCATTGTTCTTCAAATAAAGAACTTCTACTACTACTAACAGAGAAGTTGCCAGCAGCTAATAAGAAATTATCTTTTCTGCTTTGATTTTATGCTCGGCCGTTGCCGATGAAGCAAGCACGGACTGAGAACGAAGAGCTTTAAAGCTCGTTGGTTGACAACTTACACTAGTTTACAAAAAAAAAAATGTATGGACCCATTTCAACTGAAACTGGTTTTAAGTGTAAGTCTGTTGATCTCAAAAATCGATTTCAAAAATTTTTTCATGGCAACACTTTTTAAATATTTTTTTAAATTTTTCAATAGCTGCACTTAAATTTTATGCCATATCTCAATTCAGAATCGTCAGATGGTGTCGAACAAAATATGAATCGAAAGGTAATTAAATTGTCAATAATAGCGTAGAACATTGTTTTCATATTGAATACAATGACCAAAAATATTTCCAAAAAAAAAGGTTTATTTTGCTCGAAAATGCAAGAAATTTCATTTTAAATCGCCTGGGAAATATATAAAAAAAAATCAAAAAAAATTATTTTTATTCTTTCGACTTAAGAATCGCACTTCTATAAAGATAATAAGGTATTGAAGAAGAAAATCTATGAAAAAATATTGTAGCTGGATCAATTTAAGTGAGGGAACTAACAGTCAAATTTGAGTAATTTATGTGTTTAGAACATTTTTTTTTCTATTTTCTTCGTCTTTTGGTCAACATATGAAGTGGGCGAAAAGCCAGATCAGACAAAAAAAATTACAAAACAAAACAAAAGTCAAAGCAAATGAAAATTTATTTTTAAAAAATCTTTAAAATTTCACCTTTTTCAACACTCAATTGCTCACAGCTCCTGTATTTATTTATAGATTCTGTTCATCAATATCTTATTTTCTTCGCAGAAATGCGGTTCTTAAGTAGAAAAAATAAATATATTTTTTTGAATTTTTCAATATTTTTCCTATTTTTTTGCGTTTTTGAATAAAAAAACGATTTTTTTTAAAATACTTTTTATACCCTTGTAGAGGGTATATTAAAATTGTCCAGATGTTTGTAACGCATAGAAGGAAGCATCTCCGACCACATAAAGTATATATATTCTTGATCAGCATGACGAGCTGAGTTGATATAGCCATGTCCGTCTGTTTCTATGCTATCTCCTCCGTCAGTTTTAAAGCTATCTTAACCAAACTTTGCAGAAAGTCTTTTGGTAAAAATACGCAGCACATTTGTCGGAACCGGCCGGATCGGATGACTATTGCATATAGCTGCCATAGGAACCGTCGGTCGAAAAAGTAGTTTTAGTGAAAAAAACTTTTTTGTCTTCAACGCAAACGTCCCCAATCCGCGTATTTCTAAGTTTTCTATGCTTTTACATAATTCCACCAAGTTTTATGAAAATCGGACAACTATATAGTATAGCTGCCATACAAAAGATATGTCTGAAAAAAGTCTTAGTATGAAAAACTTTTTTTGTTTTCAATGCTATCGCTCCTAAACTTGTTATTGATCCATATTATATGCTACCACACGATTCTGCCAATTTTGATACAAATCGGATGACTATAGCATATAGCTGCCATAGGAACTATCGGTCGAAAAAGTAGTTCTAGTGAGAAAAACTTTTTTGTTTTTAATGGTAGCGTCTTTATATCTTCCAGTTGTGAATATAATCAGTTTCCACACAATTTTGGGGAGTTTGGTCAAAATCGGATGAATATATCATATAGCTGCCATATAACAAACTGGCAAGCAATTGCTCAAAATAGTGGCGCCATCAAGCTACAAGGGTATGTAAACTTCGGTCGAGCCGAAGTTAGCTTTCCTCTATTTTTATTATTGTATTCAAATGTGTTGTTTTTAGCGACCTGATATTTATAAATCCAAATGTTTGGTTATGCCGGCTCAAGGTCATCCGTCCCATCCAAATGAATGAAAAACGGTGGGTTATTCAAACTAATTAAACGATTTGAAAATAGCGATTTTTGACAATTCAATTATCGTTCGATTCATATCTTGCTTGACTTCATTGTCTTCAGCGAATTTGGTCTGAAGAGTCTCCAAAGGCAGTTCAAGGTAGATTTTAGTAGAAGTAAAATTTGATTTGTTGTTTTGTGGAGTGTCCCGGCAAACACACACACACACAAGTGGCTGGTCAGAGTGGGGGTAGAGAGGGGGAAGAAAGAATGTGGGATCAGTGTGGGAACCCTGGGGGAGAGTGTTGGAATAGTGTGGGAACAGTGTGATAACAGTGCGGTAACAGTTTGTGAACAGTGTGGTAACAGTGTGGTAACAGTAGGGGAACAGTGGTGGAAAAGGGTGGAGAGAGGGTTTGAAATTATTTAAATTTTTTTGCTTTTTCAAAACTGAGAGTTATACCCGTTTATACTCAAAATAAGTATCATGATAAATGCCCTTCAAAGTATGCTATGAAAATGTAAATTACAATTTGAGAAAAATTGAATATTATTATTCTATATTGATTCTTTCCCTTCCATCTAAAATGCGGCTGGCGGGAACGATACTGTCAATAGTAAACGGCTCAGATCCATGATTAACGATTATGTCGTTTTCCCATTAGATGATTTGTTTATTAAAGACATGTTTTTCCAACAGTACGGCGCCACATGGCATCAAATAAACGATCGCGTTATTTCTCCGTAAATGTCTTAAGATAGCATTAGGCATCGAGGAATGGTAGTGATTCTAGATTAGTTTCGTGGAATAGGAAAATTTTTAACCATATTATGTTGGAAAACTGCATTTAGTTTTCCAATTTCCATGAAATGCTATTGCTAAGCTTTTAAATAAATTCTTCCAAACAATTCTACGATTTTTTTTACTCGAAGATATACCATTTTGAATACATGTGTTCCAAATGGCCATATTGTGTTATGGCCGTAAGTATGCAATGGACGTTCAGCTCAGTGCACGGCTGTAGAATTGCATACCTTTGGGCTCAATTCCAATACATGTATTCGAAATTAATTGATTGTTTTTCGAAATTAAAACAAACATTTTATTTTTGAATCAATTTCAAAATGTAGACGTTGCAACGCTTTGTCTATTTGTGGCACTGAGACTGAATATTTATTATGACATAGAAACTTGGTTAGCTTTTCAAACTTGGCAATGTGGCACAGCCCTCTCCATTTATGGATTATGCATACTTTGTCAACCCGCTGGCAGGCAGTTTCCCCCTTGTAAGTGTGAGAAAATTGAAAATCTTTTGTCATTCTCCTTTTTTTCCGTTCTCTTCTGCGTGTCCCCGGTTATCCTTATCTCATATTGATTGCAAGCAGCAAAAGGGACTGAAGCGGAAACGGAAGTGTTGCCATTACCAAAAAGAATAAAAAACGAGCAAGTGCGAAGTGCAAACGAATTGAAAGCAATAATAAAAGAAAAATATGAGGAAGTACAGAGCCAGTTGGATATTAAAGTGGTTACCATACAATATTTAAACATTTTTCATTCACAAAATATGGGTTACGGGGTCTCTCGTTATTCAGAAGTGTAAGCATAATTCACATGAGCACATTTAACTAGGGAAAAACTTTTCCCATTTGATATTTTTTGTGTTACTCAATGTGTGTGTGTGTTGTGTGTTGTGGGTGTGGGCTGTGGCATATGCAAGCCAATTTTTACGGTTTACATAACTCAAATTTAATATTGAATTTGCCAAATGCAACGCAGAAAAACCATTTACAGTTTTACTGCTATTAAGTTTGATGCACCAATTTGTATGCCCAACAAAATTATTAGATTAATTATGAATTTGCATTTCAGTTACAGTAACTTAACATTCTGCTAATGTGCTGTTAATGGAAATTCCTCCCGATCACTAACGCTGCGAGCAAAATGAATTTACCCCCACCGGATCGGGAGGCGTTTCTTCTATTTACTCTTTATATTTTCTATTTCTACCAAATATTTGAAATAGCAAAAAATATAAATAATTTAAAACCCTCTCTTCCCCCACTGTTAAGTCAACGTTAAGTCACTATTTAGTCAATGTTAAGTCACTGTTTAATTACTGTTAAGTCACTGTTTAGTCACCGTTAAGTCACTGTTTAGCCAATGTTAAGTCACTGTTTGATTACTGTTAAGTCACTGTTTAGTCATTTTTAATTCACGGTTAAGTCACTGTTGAGTCACCGTTTAGTCACTGTTTAGACACTGTTTAGTCACTGTTTAGTCACTGTTAAGTCACGGTTTAGGGTACATGTACCTGCCACCTTTTTGTTGATTATAAAGCCGCCTTCGACACACCAATAAGGACAAGGTTCTTGGAAGCCCTGTCTATCTTTGGTATACCAGCAAAGTACGTTCGACTTTGCATGAGGACGTTGAGAAGCAGTCAAAGCTCCGTCAGACTAGGACGTTTTCAGAGATTGAGAAGCAGTCTAAACTGACTAAGTACCTAGAATCCACGGACAAGAAATCTACGCGTCTTGGACAATCTGTTACAATGGGAGAAATACAACTTTAGGTTTGTAGAGGATTTTCTTTACCTCGGAACAATGATAACCAGCGACAACAACATCAGCCTGGAAGTCCGAAGAAGAATTACTCTACTACGGGCTCAGTAGGGAGTTCAAGAGCAGAGCCTTCTCTCGAAGAACGAAAATGGCGTTAAACAAGTCGCTCATCATCCCAGTCCTGCAATATGACGCAGAAGCATGGTAATTGACAGCAGCGGATGAGGCGGCGATTGGCGTGTTCGAGCGGAAAATTTTTCGGAGAACTTATGAACCTTTAAAAGTTGGTGCATTCGAATGAATCGCGAACCACACCAGTCTGGTCAAGCGCATAAAGCAACATAGGCCGCGCTGGATAGGACATGTAAACCGGATGGATGAAGAAGCTCCAGTAAAAAAGGCGTACAAATCGAAGCCGGCTGAAGGGCATTTATAGAAGAGGCCGACAGTCAAGCGGTTGTGATGCAAATGTTGGACCAAAAAAGAAGAGAAGTCACTGTTCCCCCTCTTTCGCCCGTGTGTGTGTGTATGCCGGGACACTCTACACACCAACAACACAAAATATGCATGACCATGACATGAAATCCAATTATAGTCCTACTAAAATTTTTGCTTTTTCAGCAAGTGTAAGTGAAGTCTAGAAAAGAGGTACTCTTGCAGATCTCTGGTGGAGAATACAGTTCCACACAGAGAAATCCAAATTGGCTACACGTTGCATGTAGAAACGTCAATTCTTAACGAAACGTATTTCGGCCTGATAAAAGGCACACGCTAAATGTAGAATGCAGGGCAGAAAAGCTGCATGCAACATGTAGAAATCAAAAATGTAAACGCCGCATGTAGAAAAGTTAAATTCTGCGTGGGCAAAGGCAAAGTTGTGATTAGTCCTTTCTTCCAAGTAGGCAAGCAAGGGTTAATGGCGGCGAATTGGGGAAAGCTCTTTCACGCAGAGCGAGGGAGAGGAGAAAGATAAGTGGAGAGTTGGAGAGGAAGGGCAAAGGCCCTGCTTCAGCGTAGCAGCAAACTGGATGACGGCGGTGAGCTGTGATTGGTGGCAAGGGCCAATTGGAACGGTATCGAGGACCCGGTACAGCGAAAACCACAGAGGCAGAGGAAGCGAGACCTGCTTGGAGCAGCGGAACGTTGCCTGCGCGGCGGATATAAAAGGAGTGTCTGCCCAGAGGATGGGGCGCGAAACGAAAGTCGGAATTGTGAGCCCAAGTGCGAGTAGAAGTGAACTTGAAACCGATACGGCAAAGTGAACGAGTATTGCGAGTAGTCGAAGCCAAGGTATACTTAACTAGGTAGCCGTACTCGCTCTCTCACAACTTCTTATAAAAATACAAAAGAGAGCGAGAGAGCGAACTAAGAAGCAGAACACAAAAAATTCGTCCGCGGAGATGCGTCGCTCGCAACTGTTGTTCACAGACTGACATCTAAGAAGTAAGCAAAGAGAGCGAGAGAGCGAGTTCGGCTACCTAGTTAAGTATGCCTTGGTCGAAGTGATATTTCTCGACGATAAGTTGCAAGGACGTCAGCGTGAGTAAGTGGGGGAAGTTCGAATAGCACAACGAGAGCAGAAAGACGAGCACTAGGTAACTTGGCGAGTTATCGGTGTGGTACAGGAGCAACCACGAACGGGCGAGCGTTAAGCATAAGACCTTAAGTGTAACGGTGAATTGTAAATCTAGTATAAAGCTTACATCTAAGTGATTGATACCAACCCAAATACAGACTAAAGTACATTTAAATCGTTATCTTCTTGTTTCAGTCAACTCTCCACAATATAAATTTGTTAAAGCCATCCCCGAGCACCCTGAGCTACGCCCGGCTGCAAAGGTTCGTTACAAAGTTTCCATGGCATTAGAAAATCAGCTTATTTTCAAACAATTTTTACATTTTTCATGCAGCAATCTGAATACCACACGAACGCTTTAGGTTTTCTACATTAACGTTTGGATATTGAAATTCTACATGCGCGTGTGGAACTTTTAAACGAAAAATGTAGCTCTAACCAGTACTGAATTCTTATATTTTTCATTAAGAAAACTGCTTGTTAGAGACTTACAAATGCCGCGTTTACTTTTCTCATTTCAACACGTGAGTGTCGCGTCACAAAATGTGGCACACAAAATAGTATAAATATAAATAAAGAATCCCACGGTTGAAATTCAAACCGGTAACGGACAGTTTATTTCAATTAAGGCGCCTAATTCTAAAATATTGATAACTATCGAGAAAGCATCGAGCAAAAATGAGCAAACGCGTTAGGATGTTAGCTCGGCATGGCGTGATCCAAAGATAGACCTTGCACCCCAGAGAGATCACTTCTCGATCAGAGCTCAAAGCGAGCAGGAAAGCCATTCATCATCGTAGTATCATAGATCCGCCTGGAGTGTACCCTGCATGCAATCTTGTGGCTCAGAGTGCAACCTGCATCTGTCCATACCCCTAACCTTTTTCCAGAATACCCTAATCCTCGCCTGGAGTGCGCCCTGCATCCAATCTTGTGGTTCAGAGTGCGCCCTGTATCTGTCCATAGCACTAACCTCTCCAAAGAATACCCTAATCCTCGCCTGGAGTGCGCTGAGCCTCGTGGCTCAGAGTACGCCCTCATCGGTCTATTCATCTAACCTGTTCTCGGAATCCCCAATCTCCCTATCCCTAATTCTCGCTTGGAGAATGCCCTATTTCTTCGGACCACCCCCCTAACCGCCGCTAGATCATCATCAGTATCAGCGGAAGTACGCCCCTGGAAACGGCACATCGACGGCGGAGACCGTCACGAGGACCAACGAACGTCAAAACCCCTCTGGGATAATTTTACTCTTACAGCCAGCCCCCTTCGAGGACAGCACGAGCACCCACGCCTCCCACCCGCTCCGAGGAACAAGTAATATAAGTTAGAGCTAAGCCAAGAAAAGATTAACCCCCTGAATAAAGAAATACATTGAAGATTCGATTGATCCGCTACTCGTGTTCTTTGTGGGAGGACTCAAGGGAAATTCGTTTACAGCAACCACCGAATATAAAAAAGAAAAGAAATTTTTGTGACCCCTGCCCTCGGCGAACTACAACCCCGCCCAAAAGTAGCGTTACAGTGGCGCCTGAGCAGTTTGTGTTTGTACGAAATTCCCTAGAGTCGTCCCAAAAAGACAAAGCGTAAAGATGTCAGTTACATCGTGGATCTATAATGTCACAAAGGCAGAGTTACAAGCATACACGGCAGAATTTGGATTGAATTTAGTTGTAGCTTTTCTACATGCTGCATGAGAAAAAGAGAAAACTAAACGCGGCATGCTTTCGAGCTGGAAATTAGCTTGAACTGAAAGGATATATAATGATCGAGCTATAGAGAGCGGAGCGCAGTTGAAAAAACATAATGAAGTAAGGGATCTAAGAATTTTGCGAAGCACAGAATCACCGCTAATACAGTATGAATGCCAGGCGAGCCTTAGACACTCTGTAAACCACCGATTCTTTGGGGTTTTCTGGTCTTTATTTACACAATTACTATTTACATTATCAATACGGTCTTAGTTCATTTATATAAACACGTCCTTCTCGGTCAGCGTCTATCTTCTACTACTCCACAATCCAGTAACGCCTCCTTCTATGCTCGCATCATCCATTCAGTGTGACCATCCTCTCAACCATTAGCATTACTTCGATATTGTTATTAGAGTGCTTCAGACAAGTTCATCCCGAGGCCCTAAGCCATTTAATTACATTAATATATTTACAACTCTTACACCTTTTTTCTTCGTTCGTATCGGGCGTCCCAAGATAACCACTCTTAGTATCTAGGCTTTGCAATTACTGCTTCCTCTTGGTACAGTCGGATGGGGCGGACTTTACCTAATGCTCTAATTTTTTTAATAATCCGCGTTCTTCTTTCACGTAACATGTTCCACATTTGTGGAATAATTGCGTAGCCCCAGATTTTTCCCTCACTTCACTTCATATTCAAGCGGATTAATGGTTTAGAATTATTCTATTGAAATGTGCCAGAAACAAAATGCTTGTTCCTGTTTTCTACGCACACAAACAGACTCCTTTCCTGCCTTTGCTTAGGCAGACAAAAAGGTTTTTCTTTCTTTTTTTTATATTATTATTAATGTGCATTGTGCCATGAAATTGGGTTCCTTTCGTTTACTTTCAGTTCCGTTCCGTAGGAGGAAGCAAAGGAGTAGGTTCAGAAATAGGAGACCGCAATTACTGCTTTTCATTAAGAATATCAATACTCACTTTGAACGGTAAACTGCACGGCTACAATTGGCGGTATGTAGCCCTCAACATTTGTGAATGGGAAATAGTAGTGCGGGAAACCCATGCGTGGATAATAGTCGCGTGCCTTGATGTTCTCCACATCGGCAGGATTTTCACCCTCGCATGATACCCAAACGACGCCAGTCTGAAATGACAAATTCGATTGTAATATTCGATTTTAAATTTCACTTAGTTTTAGAGGGCTCACCTCGTTGGGTCGCAGGCTTTGCTTCTCCTTAATGTGCTGCTTCAACTCTTGGGGCATATGATCGGGTAAATTTTTTGAATCGTTGTAAATTTGTGGCATCCAGTTGTAAATCTTGAAAGAATCAAGTTAATCGCATCGGTTTCCCCGATCGGTCAATTCCCCTTACCTTATTCAGTTTTAGGAATATGCAGGGCCTGGCCACCGGATACCCAAAGTTCTGAGACAAAGTGCAGGGCGCAAAGGAAGATACCTCAACCCCGCACACTTTTTCTGGTGGCGGTAGATTCTCAAATGAGCAGTTCACTTGATTATGTTTGGGTAGATCGTCGTAGGCTAAACAATTTTTGAATTATAATATTACTATTATTAGCTTAAATATCTTTCAAAATGGCGTGAAACTAAAAATGTGTTATTAAAATTATAAATAATTAGATAGTGTAAAATAATTTAAGTAAACTAAGTGTAATTATGAAAAGAGAAAGAGTATTATCGACAAAAAAAATCGCAAAAGGAGCTGGAATTATTATTATACATGCCAGATTTCATTTCCGAATTGAATCAATCGTTATTAATAGATTTAGGGACGACGAGTAGCTAACTTTTAGTGTGACCAAATGCGATTAATATTTTAGACCATTACCGGCATTTTTGCGGTGACTTACGGTTTGAACTAAACCATTTTGAGGATGATATAAATTTTAGTGTAGACAGAATCTCTATCTCAGCTACTTCCGAGCGGTTAAATAAAATGGGTTGACCATGTATTTTGAGTCTCTTTCTACTCTTTCTACCTCACAATTGCAGCATCTACAGAAATCGTTGTATCTACCGATAAGGCAGTGACCCGTTAAGTTAACTCAGTCGTGTCTACCAGGGAAATTGACGTCATAAAGTTTCTGAAATGGCGTTGTGGGTATACAATAATATGTAATGTCGGCTTCCGCGGTTTGAGTGTCAGATTTGCCAGAGCTTCAAGCTTCAGGCTCTCTTTATCTCAGAACCGTAATCCTCTCTATCTGTTTAGATCAGCGTTGGTCAACGAGAGCGAGGCAAAAAAGTGCGACCGCTGGCACAAGGTTCGGCCAGGCGTGGCCATTGCTGGCTTAAACGTCGAGTCTAGTTATTGCTTGCAAAAAAAATTCCGAAAAGTGCGTGCCCAGGTGAACATGAAAAATATGGTTACAATATATTCGCACTATTGAAATAAGCAACCATCGATGATAACCTACCGTGTGACACGGCCTGAATTGAGAGGCAATACTGTGATCTCAATAACCGAGGATGATAGACTGTGCCAGAGATCAGGGATACTCAGTGGCGATCCTTGCTGATGACCAGAGAATAAACTACACCTAAAGAAGTGTTGGGTTGTTCTTGAGTGAGTGAACATAATTGAGTTGTTCTTTAAACTGACAAACAAGTGAACATGTTCTTCTTTAATTGTTCATTTTTGTTCAGCGAGTCTTGTTCTGTCTATCTTGTTCAATATGTCTTGTTCAGTCTGTTATGCTCTGAGTTGTTTTTGAGTTGTTCTAAGAGTCTTTTGCTCAGAGAGTTGTTCTGTCAGTCTTGGTCTGTGAGCTGCTCTGTATCTCTTGCTCTGTGAGCTATACTGTATCACTTATTCTGTGAATTGTTCTGTCTGCCTTGCTCTGTGAGCTGTTCCGTCTGTCTTGCTCTGTGTGTTGTTCTGTGGGCTGTACCATGATACAGCTATCACAGGTATGGCTCTCAGCCATCATTTTGAACTAAGCGCTTTAGGTAAGAACGCGAGAGAGAGATTGGGAGACTGAGCGCGAAAGTAAACGACGCACATTCACACATATTAGGTATGTGTGTATAACAAAAAAGCCGAGAACTTTGAATTTTTTTTTGTCCCGGTGGACCTTTCGGTAATATTCAGCAATAGCAACTCATCTATCTACTCTACATATAAAACAGTTTGTCCTGACTGACTGATTCACTGATTGGCAATCAACGCAGAGCGCAAACGGTAAGAGATAGAAGGCTGAAATTTGCACAGGAGTTTCCTTTAGTGGTAAAAGTGCGTACTAAGACGGGGTTTTGGAAAATTCCAGCCGGAAAAGTCGGAAAAGCGTCGGAAAAGTTTGTATGGAAATTTTTTTTTTTCATCCGATTGACTTGAAATTTGGTTTGTAAGCATAGTACGCAAAATAATTCGACACGTGATTTTCCGATTTTGGAAAATCCGCCCACGAGGAAAATGGCCGGAAAATTCTGGATGCAAAAAACTATTTTTCATCCGATTGGCTTGAAACTCGGTTTGTAAGTCGGAAAATCCACCTACTGGATGTGAAAATTTCCGGAAAATTCTGTATGCAAAAAACTTTTTTTCATCCGATTGGCGTGAAACTCGGTCATCCGATCAAGTTCAAACTCATTTTCCAAGATTTTTATGAAAATTCAACAATAACTGCATACCAATTTTCCGGAAAATTCATTCCCCTGGGTGGAAAGTTGGTGGTCAAGGTTGCGTGGGCGAAAGTTTAGTTTCCCAGCGATTAGCTCCATTCTCATTTTCAAAGTTACACATAATAAAATATAGGAAACGTGAATTACCAATTTTGGAAAATTCAACCCCAAAGTCGGAATATTCGCGGAAAACTGTTTTATGAAGCTTTTTTGTTTTTCATCTGATCAAGTTCAAACCTTTTTTCAAAGATCTACATGGAAATTCAACAATAACTGCATTCCAATTTTCCGGAGAATTTACACACATTCAATTTCTAGACACAATTTGAGCGAAACCGACGAATTTGCCGCATTCCGAATCGCGAATTCTAAATCGCGAAAAAAAAGTTATAAATCTAGTATTTTGTGTAATTTTTTTGGTATTTTGAAATGCCAGGGTCACACTCAATGCACGTAACAGCTAGTTTTAATTGACTTTTTGACACTGTCCGAAACGGTTGCTTCTTCTGGGACTCATCATAATAATCAACAAATATAATATATCTTTTCTGGACATTTGTTGGCTACAGACAACATCAATTCTGAATATGTGGGTTCTGCATTCTTCATTGGCCGAATTTTCAAATGTTTACCTTGTGAACATAATATTTATTTTTTCAAACAACTTTCTTTTGTTGTACCATCAACTGCGCCAATACAACTAGCGAATCCCCTCATACTGAAAAAATTGCTTGCTATGCTCTCCCAGTCTTGGGCATTATATAGTGCTAGAGATCTTTGACTGTTGGACCCTAACATGCAACTGTAAGCTATATTGAGATTCATCTAATATGAGTAAGACTGTCATCCATACCTGTGGATAGGTAGCGTAGGCGTTATCCGAACTGATTCTTTAAGATGTTTGTTTCTGAATTCAAAAGTTCAGATGTTTGCCTTGGTGTAAAGTAAGGTTTTAAAATTTTTCAATAAAAATTTTACATCGCAACTGGTCACACTAAAAAGTGTAGCCTTTATTTATTACTTAAATTATTTTCACAATTTTAAATATATCCATATCGGAAATGAAAGCAGGTACTGATACTTTATTCTTTAGTTTACTAAAGGCACAGCTTACATACAGCCTTCGAATAGACGAGTGCATAAGAGCACCTGATTTTGTTAGCGCGCTAAAACCATATTAATTGAGTTTATGTGATGCCTTAAAAAAATCAGCGTGAAGTATCAAGCTTTACGAAGACATTCGAGAAAATTGCAAAAGTATGCATAAAAAAATTTGACACTAGCTTTACATATATTAAGTTTTAAGTCTTTAGTTCATTAGGATTTTAAGTAGCTTACAAAAAAAAATAAACAAAATCATTTCACTTACTATAGGCTTTGTTCATGTCACAAAAAAACAAAAATATATATTGAATTAACAAAACTCTCAAAAATAAAAACAAAGTCTTATAAGTTCATATTAAGGTGGTAAAAATTCATTATGTTGAAATACTAAAACAAATGGTAACACTTGAATTGGAAATGTTACTAAAACACAGTATATTTTTTGATGAAAAAAATGGAATCAAAATTTTAAATTTGATACTTCAGGTATTTTGGACAAATGGCACTTAAAAGTATTTTAATAAAAAGTGTCATTTGGATAATTGTTTTTCTGTTTGAGTGAAGAAATATGGAGGAGCCGATTTCATTAATTTTTTTTTAAGGTTAAAGCCCCATACGGACGATCCGAAGCAACGAGAAGTTTCATACAAAAATTGAGGGAAGAAGAAGCGAAGTTACGGGGATTAGAATTTGAATATCACCCTTAACAGTCAATGTTACGCTTAACAGCACATTTGTGGATACTATGTAAAGTGGCAGTGGGCCTTATTGTGCTTTGAGCATTCGGCCTTAAAGCCCCATACGGACATCCGAAGCAACGAGAAGTTTCATACAAAAATTGAGGGAAGAAGAAGCAGAAGTTACAACTTCTCCACTTGAACTTTTTGCAAGTACGGAGATCAGAATTTGAATATCACCCTTAACAGTCAATGTTACGCTTAACAGCACATTTGTGGAGACTATGTAAATTGGCTGTGGGCCTTATTGTGCTTTGAGCAGCTGACGCAGCATTGAGAATGCACCTTGTTAAGTCACTCTGCGCATCGATCAGCTGGAGTGCATTAAGCTAAAGTGAACTAACCTAAATTGAACCTTAAATTTTGTTAACAAGGCTTGGGGAGAAGTTGCCGCCATATTACAAGAAGAAGCTATGTAAGATATGTGAAAAATTAACACTTTGATCAATTCGGCTAAAATTTGTACCAATATGTTACAGTGGCTGATTGCCGCAAAGGCTGTAAGTCTTTGCGGGAGAGCTACCGCTATCATGACAGAAGCGCAAAGCAGATGAAGACTGGTAGTGCCGGATGGTGAGCCAATAGATAGCCCTTCTTTTATAGACGATGTTAACATTGATTGGGAATTCGGCGCATCAATGTCATTTCTGCCGAATGCCTCATCAAAGTGCACGTAAGCCGATGAATAATATTTTTGTAAATTAATTTAATGAAAGATTCATTATTTTGCAGGACATTTCAAACGGACCCCTTGCTTCCTGCTGAGTGCCTGGACAATTCTTCAGTGGATATAGAAGAGTGCATTTCTGAGTCAATGCTGTCGTCAGCATCGAAGATGGGGCCACAACCAGCAGTTACTTCAATTTCACTTGCAAATATAAGTCTACTTGGCCATAGAAAAACTAACATAGAAACACACTTTGCTGCGTCGACAACTTTTCACTCAGACATTTGTCAGCTGTTCGCTGTCATTTTGGCTCTTTGAGTTATTTTTTGACTCTCTGAGTTTTTTTTTTGACTATGTCCATCTCCCTCTAACCACCGTGTTTTCCTATGTCGACAATAATTTTGAGTAACAGATTTTGTTGTCACTATTGAAGTATCTCCTTGCCACAATGGCGTTAACATCACTCAAAAAAGAGCGGCGTTTCAAAGTGTGCTTCTATGTTAGTTTTTCTATGACTTGGCATCAAAACAAAAACCAGATGATCGAACAGTGTGACCCACCGCCAGTAAAACTAAAAATACCACAAACTTCAATTCTCGGCGTAGTTGTTTGTAAATTCTGGTCACATCACTCTTTCGTTCCACGGTGACGAAACATATGACGAAGTTAGCTAAATTACGAACGTCAGATTGAAAAAACTAAGAAGTTTAAAGAACTCCGTCAAGAACTCCGTAGGTGGAGTTTAAGCCCGACTGAGTGTTTGTCATTTGAGTAACCGTTAAAGTAGGCCCAGGAAAAGTTTCTAACCAGTTTTTGAAGCAAATTTGGCTTCAAAATCGACAAATTTTTGCAAAAGTGTTAATGGAGCAATGGATAGAAATAGCAAAATGAATTAGGAAATAAACTAGATTCAGGTTTGGAACAATTTTTCACTTTAGAAACAAATTTTTTTGAAAGTCATAATGCAGCAATGCACACTGTGCCAGATTTCAGTTTGGGCGGCATAAATTCGAAATTTTTATGAACACAAATCGTGATTTTAATTAAATATTCTTAAAGAGCATACACTAAGTATATTAAATACACTAAGCGTTTTGCTATCAGTGCATCCCCGGATTTTTCGCAGGGCTGCATAGTCAAGTGTTCGGTCAGCTGCTTGTTGTGGTAAAAATAACGAGAAACGATCACTCTACTGTAAACTTGTGCCATTCATCAACCCGTGAATAAAAATTGAATGTAAAATATGGAAATTAAAGGCAAAGGTATGTAGAATGTGAATTTTCAAACAAATTGTGTGTTGTTCTTGTTAAATGTTGTTCTATTTATCGTTTTGGTATGTCCTTATATAGAAAAAACACCTAACCAACGTGCCCGTGAATTGTGGAGTATAAACTAACTTTCTGACAATTTCTGACAAAAAGTAAATATGAGGAGTTTGACCTTAAAGTGTATTTGTCATCGTGTTATTAATGCTTTTTGCGGCTTTGCGCACACTCTCTTGATATTTGCAGTTAAGTTTGAGTTCAACCATGCAACGCTGTTTGATGTATGGTTTGAAAACAACCGAAATGCCCCTGCAATTTCAAGCTGGATTTTTGAGCAGCTTAAGGAGCATGCAGTGAGCACAGACAAGAGAAACGAAATTGACACAAAAATTAAAAACTTTGAGATTTACTTGAAGAAAAGGTTGGCAAAAAGCGCTCGAAATGTTCGAACATTTAAGGCAAGAAATTCAAATTCGTGGTAAATAGCACATCAACTATGAATCCAGTGGGACGTCCACGTGTGGCATACAACAACGGTGGATCACGACTGAAGAGGAAATTGGCATCTGATCTCGCAGACAAGCAAGAAAACAACACAAATCTTCTTGTACATGCGGCAGCACTTTCAGCGGAAAAGTCGGATGAAAAAGATAAGGCACTTGCGTTGAGAACGACTTTGTGTAATTCTCATGAGCCGAAAAAACATTGTTCTATACCAGTACCTTTAACTCCGGATGAGTTAAATAAATAAAATAAAATAAAAGTCGATCTTGCGATTTGTATCCGAGTTACAACAAAGTTAGAGAGGCAAAACATAAATGCAGGCCCCATGGAGTCACTATAACCGAAACATCAGCTGAAGTCTCTATACAAAACCTTTTCCAAGAAGAAGTATTCAAGCAGTATCCAAATATAAAAAATGTAAAGCTAATCGCAAGTTATGGATTCGACGGGACGACTGGACAAAGTATATATAAACAGAGATTTATAGATGGCGAACCACATTCCATTGATCAATCCTTATTCGTCACAACAATAATACCACTAAAACTAATTGATGATCTTAAAACTGTTATGTGGCTTAATCCAACCCCTCAGGTTTTGTAGGTCCCTTAAGCTAGAATTTGTTAAGGAAACCAAGGAACATATTCTTTCAGAGAAAAAAAATTTGGACGCTCAAATACAAAATTTGTCCCCTTTCTTATGTACAATTTTAGGTGAGAGAAATATCGTGGTAGCTTATGATCTATATATGACCTTGATAGACGGTAAGGTTTTAAGCATATTCACAGAAACAAAATCTTGCCAATTGTGTCCAATTTGTGGTGCCAGCCCGAAAACTTTTATGTAGACTACCAATATTTGTTCACCTTTATTCAAGCCAAAAACTGGAAGCTTACAATATGGCATAAGTCCACTCCACGCGTGGATACGGTTTTTCGAGTTTGCACTCAAAATCTCTTACAGAATCAGAAAAAATGGCAAATAATAGATACACAAGAAAAGGCGGAATTAATAGTTAGAAAACAAAATATTCAAAAGAGGTTGTGGAAGGAAATGGGCCTACATGTGGATAAGCCAAAGCAGAATGGAAATGGAAACTCCAACGATGGCAACACTGCTAGAAGGGCATTTTCAAATGTGAAGTTATTTGCAGAAATCCTAGAATTTGATTTGTCTCTTCTAGAAAATTTCAACGTCGTTTTAATTGCAATTTCATGCGAACTTCCATTTAGTGCTAACAGGTTCCAGCAATTTTGTCAGAAAACAGTCTCCTCACAGTCTGTCAGCAACTGTACATAAAATTTTGATCCACGGTTTCCAAATAATAGAATCGTCGGAAATGCCAATAGGTTGTCTTGGCGAAAATGTTTCTGAAGCACGCAACAAGTTTTATAAACGGGACAGACGATCACATGCTCGACAAAACTCTAGGCTCAACAACATGACAGATGTTTTCCAAAGAGCAATGGATTTCTCGGATCCTCTTTTATCCAGCATATTTCTCAATAAAATATTAGCTCAAATCCAAAAAAAAAACTTTGCCAAAAGATGTAATTGAGCTATTAGAGTCGCCACACTTGATGTCTATCAAATTTGCCAAGTTGCAATTGTCTAACTACATTTTTCAAATTTATGCCGCCTAAACTGAAATCTGGCCCAGTGTGTAATGGATAGAAATAGCAAGAAGAATTGTGAAATAAACTAGATTCAGGTTTGGTAAAGTTTTCACTTTAAAAAGAAATACTTTTGGATTTTAGTTGGCTTATCTTTTCTTTTTGATATTGATTTAGTCTCAATGGCAGATTGAGAAAACTGAAACCAAATATAAGGATGTGTTCTAGAAATCTCTAGAGATTTTGGTATCAATGCTCGCAATTTGTGAAGTGCCACAAATATGCCCGGCTCCTAGTTTAGATGAAAAAACTTGAGCGATTTGAAACCGAGTGCTCAAGGCCAAATAGATTTAATGCCTTTGATCTAGTAGCCGACCTTATTCTTTTTATTTTACATATAAAGTCCCCCTAGTTTAGTTCCAAATCAAATCTATAGATTTCTGGTACACAACCAATTGAGAAACTCGGTCCGCATCCATATACTTCAAACATACTCCAACAGTCAAACAATATCCCCCAAAAATTTTGTTCATTTAGAAAAAAAAAAATCAAAACTTTTTCAAACTTTCACTTACATTTCAGAAAATCAACAGTTTCATTAACCCAATACTCATAATTATCTTTCTTCGATGATTCGTACCAAACTAAAGTGCTCTCAACATTTGCCTCTGGTGGCATTGGACGAAAGCCAAGACCTGCAAAAGAAACAAGAAACAAGAAAAGCAAAAAGAGTTTGCATTTGAATTTAAGTCTAATTGATTTGCTCTTCAGCCGTCCGAACATCCAATTAGTTAATTAAATTGAAATATGTATTTTGTTTACTACTTTACTAACCTGGATTCGAGCCAATCATGCCATTTTCCAACATCCATTTGGGCTTATCAACCTCCAGTGTTTGATAAAACACCGCAAATATGGCAGCAAAGAATCCGGTTAACGCCGCATAAAATATTATATAGAATAGTAGAATTTTTGCTGCAAAAAAATAGAAAGAGAACAAGTTAAAGCAAAAGTAATTAAGTTCTTTTATGTGGCATACTTTTTGGGTGCCACGTACACATGCCCCCCAAGTAATTTATATGCTAAACAAGAATGCTTTTGCATGGTAATTAAAAATTAATGACTAGAACAGCAAAGAGCAAAGCAGAGCAGGGAAAATACAACAACAAAAAAAAAAGACATCTGTGGCAAATTACACACACAAATGTCACTGGTCATCAAAACATGAAAAGGATTCTAAAATCTTAAATATTTTTCTTTCATCCTTTTGTTAGTTCAAAGTGAATCATGTTTTCATCTTACTAGGTAAAAAAAAATATCAGAAAATTGAAAAGTGTTTGAATCTGATTTAACTTTTCGAGCTTATGATCAATTGCTGAATGTGCCGAAACACATTCTTAATTGCATTAGGTGTTCGGAATAGTGAGGACAAATGATTCCTTATAATTTTCTACTATACTGAGATGTTTAAGTAGAACCAACACTTTTTTGAAATAATATTGAACCTTTTTAGATTTTCGGTTCAGAATGTTATTGGTTTTGCTAAAGGAACCCACAATACAATACAACAATATACCTATGATTCGGATTCCGAAACATCCAATAGAACTAGAAAGTGCAGTAAACGAATTAAACAAAAGTATAATCGATGCCTATGAAGAGAATTGCCCTCTTAGCAAATCGAGAAAAGAAAATGATGCTCCCTGGTGGAATAGCTGAAGCAAGACCCGAATTGTTTTCAATGAAGCCAAAAGAACCGGGGACTGGAATAAATACAAGCAAACCCTGACGCTATACAATTGTGAAATCAGGAAAGCCAAAAGAAAGAATTATAGGAAATTCTGCGAGTTCATTGAGGACACGAAAGAAGGAGCTAGGTTACATAGAGTCTTGTCCAGGAAAAGCCCTGACGGCAACACCTCGCAGAGAGCAACGAGGAGAGAGTACGTCTCTTATTAGACAGTCACTTCCCGGGAAACATCCCCATGGAAGAATGTGACAAACAAGAGATCTATTATCACCCACGTGGCTCTGACTGGGCAGAAGCCAAGAAAATTGCTTCCGCAGGGAGCAATTGGAACATTCCAGCCCTTCAAATTCCCCGGGCCGGATAGCATTTATCCAGCATTCCTGCAAGAAGGAAAGGACACACTCCTACCATTCCTCAGGAAATTCATGACAAGCAGTCTAGCTACTGGGTACATCCCACACGCTCTTCATCCCCAAGGCAGTAAGGAATTATATAACTAGTCCCCAAGTCTTTCAGACCCATTAGCTTGACATCGTTTTTACTGAAAACGATAGAAAAGCTGGTGGACAACAGTATAAGCAATACGCTGTTAAAGAAGGCACCCCTCCAGTCAACACAGCACGCGTACAGAGCAGGCCGATCAATAGATCAACGGCACTGTATCAGCTCGGGAAGATTCTCAAGAAAACAATAGAAGATAAGGAAGTCGCTCTGTGCGCCTTTCTAGATATTGAGGGAGCATTTGACAACACATCCCATAGTGCTCTATCAGAAGAGGAATAAACTCCACAATAGTTAGATGGATAGACTTCACTTCTACGATGCAGAGAAGCCTCTGTAGTGGAAGGTGGAAAATCCATCACAGTAACCACAACTAGAGGATGCCCTCAGGAAGAAGTACTCTTCCCACTGTTGTGGAGCCTACTTGTGGATGAACTCTTAGAAAGACTCGGGTACCAGGGCATAACATGCCTTGCATAAGGAAAGTACGAAGAAAGGGGACTGAAACTGACGTCCGATTGGGGCAAGGAGGTTGGGCTCAAACCTTAAACCCTGCAAAAACCATTGTTGTACCGTTCACTAGAAGATATAAACTTAGTAGAATGAGGCCAATACGTTTTTCCGGCTGCCTCATAACACCGGAAAAGGAGGTCAAATATCTATCAACAGGCTAAAATTTGACAAACACATAGAGAATACACTCAGTAAGTGTACTAGGGCACTAAACACATGCAGGAGCATAGCCGGAAAATCGTGGGGCATGGCACCATCATGGCGGTGAGACCGATGCTCACGTATGGAGCTGTCGTGTGGGGAGATACAGCAAATCTTCTCACTGTAAGGACGCAGTTGCAAAAGCTACAAAGGCTGGCATGTGTATGCATGACCGGAGCCATGCGTTCCTGTCCGACAGCGGCCCTAGAAGTACTGATGGAGCTAACAACACATTGCTCAAGAAGAAAAAAAGCCACATTGCTCAGACTGACAGCAGAAGGAATAGGCAGGAACTACATAGTAAGCCTGAGGGACTCTGAGAGGTTGGAGAAGGAAATCCCTATAATCCTTCAACCCAGAGATGAGATGGTGGCAGAGTTTCACTTCGACAGGAACTTCATTGTAAACAAAAGTAATAAGAGAGATTGGATCTCACTAGAAGAGACATATAAAATGCAACCACACACAATTCAGTGGTATACAGACGGGTCCTTTTGACACCCCAAGGAGCTGGAACGAAAAGGTTTGAGTCATTGGGAGAATTTGCAAGTATATTTCAAGCCGAAGTATGTGCCATCTCCCGTTGCGCAGACCTCAATATGGTAAAAAACTACCATAATATTGAAATTGCTATACTTTCGGATAGCCAAGCAGCGCTCAATGCGCTCAGCAGCAACAAGTTCACCTCTAAGCTAATCTTAGAGACAAAGAACAAATTGGACCAACTAGGTAGCAGGAACAACCTGTCCCTACGCTGAATACCGGGACACAAAAACCTCCCCGGAAACGAAATAGCTGACGAACTGGCAAGCAAGGGTGCAGCCACTGCAATGGTAGGACCAGAACCCTACTGTGGCATAGGCCAACACACCATTAGGGAGCTCCTTAGAAAGGAAGAGAGTACGCTTAGAACAGCCTCCTGGGTAAACACCAGGACAACATTAATGGTGGACCACAACCTAAAAAGGTTTCAGAAATCAATCCAACAAGGAAAGAATGCCCTCAGGATCCTGACAGGGCTCTAAACGGGCCACTGTACAAGCTACACCCCACTATGTAGATGCTGTGAAGAGAATTAGGAGTCCTCAGAACATATACTAGCCCACTGCGATGTGTCTAACGAGACGCAGATTCAGTAGATTTGGGGAACACAGCTTACCCCCCAACAATATAAGTAACCTAGAACCCACGAAAATCCTGACATTCGTACAGGAGATAGGGCTGCTAGGAGAGTTGTAAACTAAGTATGGGGGCACAATAGATCAGTATTGGTCGCAGTGCGCTATTTCCCCAACAACAAACTAACTAACTAAGGAATCCAACTTCAATCAACTTCAACCAAAACGAGAACTTCGTCTGTGCCAAAGTTTTTATACCCTTGCAAATGCTGTTTTTGAAATGTCAGAGTTTAAGAGCGCTTACATAAAAATCAAAAATGTTTCTAACTAAAGCCCATTTTCCGACAGATAATCATCTGATTTCGGGCAAATTTCGCGAGTCTTTTTGAAAACATATCAAAATAAAAAAATAGAGGAAAGCTAACTTCGGCTCGACCGAAGTTTATATACCCTTGTAGCTTGATGGCGCCACTACTTTGAGCATTTGCTTCCCAGTTTGTTATATGGCAGCTATACGCTGTGTTCATCCGATTTTAATAGAACTCCCCCAAATTGTGTGGAAACTGATAATATTCACAACTGGAAGGTATATAGAAGCTACCATTGAAAACAAAAAAGTTTTTCTCACTAGAACTACTTTTTCGAACGATAGTTCCTATGGCAGCTAAATGCTATAGTCATCCGATTTGAATCAAACTTGGTAGAATTGTGCAGTAGCATATAATATTGATTAGTGGCAAGTTTCGGAGTGATAGCTTTGAAAACAAAAAAGTTTTTCCTACTAAGACATTTTCTCAGACATATCTTTTGTATGGCAGCTATACTATATAGGTGTCCGATTTTCATAAAACTTGGTGGAATTATGTAAAAGCATAAAAAACTTATAAATACAAGGACTGGGGACGTTTGCGTTGAAGACAAAAAAGTTTTTCTCACTAGAACTACTTTTTCGAACGATAGTTCCTATGGCAGCTATATGATATGGTCATCCGATCCGGCCGATTCCGACAAATGTGCAGCGTATTTGTACTAAAAGGCTTCGTGCAAAGTTTGGTTAATATAGCTTTAAAACTGACGGAGGAGATAGCATAGAAACAGACGGACGGACAGACGGACATGGCTATATCAACTCAGCTCGTCATGCTGATCAAGAATATATATACTTTGTGTAGTCGGAGATGCTTCCTTCTGTACGTTACAAACATCTGGAGAATTTTAATGTACCCTCTACAAGGGTATAAAAATCGCCGAGTTTAAGAACGATAAAATTTAAAACAAAAAAGTTATTCTCACTAAGACTCATTTTCCGACCGATCGGTCCTTTGGCAGCCTTTAGATATAGTCATCCGATTTCGACCAAATTCGCGAATGTATTTGAAAGCATATAGAATTAGTAATCAGTGAGTTTAAAGACGCAAACATTGAAAACAAAACAAAAATTTCTTACTAAGAACTATTTTCGACCGATCGGTCCTATGGAAACCACAAGATATAGTCACCCGATGTCGATCAACTTTTTCAAATTAGTTTGAAAGCGTGATATTAAGAATCACCGACCTTAAGAAAGATTTACCTAAAAACCAAAAAGTTATTTTCCCTAAGACCCATTTTCCGACCGATCGGTCTTAAGGCAGCTATAAGATATAGTCATCCGATTTTGACCAAAGCTTGCATATCCATTGGAAGATTTTCTGCTCCATTGGATGAAAAGCTAAGATGAATTTAACATTAAATGGATATTATTATAATCCAACCTTCAAGATTTGGCTAGCTCGAGGTCTCACAACATCATAAAGGAGGCTAGTTGACCGAACAGCTGTTTCATTGGCATCTCTACCAAATCATTATGGCAAACCAGTGTGACCGCTCATCTGCTTTGCTTATTTAGTGTATTAATGGACTCTCTGAAAATCCTTTTACTAACTTAACCCATTTGTTGAAAAATCTTAGTAATTGTAAAATGTTGTACCTACTTGATTTTTGTTATGCTCAGAAACTTTGCTCATTAGCCGCTATGTCAGGTGCTCAACTGAAACCTGATTCTCTTGCCAAAAGTTTTTAATTGAACTTTAATGAAGCAAACTTTTCGTTGAATTTATATACAAAAATTTTGTTGTTGAAGCTTTAATGATGAGGTAGGCCACAAAATTAGAACGGAAATTGCCAGAGAAGGTTGTGTGGGCGTACAGGATGTGTACAGACATTTTGCAGAGGGGTGGGAAGTTAAGGTAATGCCTGCCATTTGCCAGAGGAAAATGCAGTAAATATGAAAAAATTATAACAAATTTCTACAAATTTTAAATGTGGGCTTTCTAATTCCAATTTGTTCTCAATTTTCTTCTCACATACAAATTGTTTTTATCATGTGCATCTCTTTTAATTTTCCCAGCATTCCCACGACCAATTAAGATCTTAACCCGACAATGTTCCAACAATGATTAATGTGGTTCAGTATAATGATCATCGCAGTGTCAATGTCAATGTTGCTTGCTTTTCCCACCATTATTTATTTTTGGAGTCCACAAATGTCAAAGTTCACATACCAAAATACACAAAACAGAAAACAATTAAAATTGCAGACTGAAAATGAAGGCATTTCCTACTCGTATAGTTGGACCTTTCAATCACTCTTAATTACAAAACAAAAATGTCAAAATGCCAGAGAATGCGTGGTAGAGAGAGAGAGATACAGAGGGATACACACGCCCCTTTTTGCTGCTCCTGCTGCTCTTCTTTTAAAGCTAGGAAATGTCAAAAGTCATGCGTGCGTGTTGGCAGAAACAACTACAACAACAACAAGGGAAACATTTCTATTGAACTTTTCCCTTATGTGGGGGAGGGGAAGGGTAGCGGTATCAGCTGTTACTGCTGCAGCTGCCAATTAGTTCCTGAAAGTTAGAACCTCTCTGCAATAGTTTGTGCGTTGCCAGAATGCCGGCTGCACCTTTTGATGCTAATTGGCCTTGAAGGTTGAAAGTTGGGATAGGACAGCGCATATGTGGAATAGTACCAGAACAGACAAGTTTCTTGAAGGACAAGTTAATGAAAGTTGGATAGTTGGCAAAAACACCTGTCAATCATAAGCAGGAATGTATTTTGATTGGTTTGTACTTAAAACTTCTCCAGGGGTTGTTAATGCGAGCAGAGAAGTTGCCACTGGCCACTGAGAAAATATTCGTATACAAATTAGATAAAGAGGCTTTCAAAACGTGTTTTTGCTCGGCCGCTGCCGATGTTGCAAGCAGAGGTAAAGTATATAGAGCTTGAAAAACCCACAAAACTTCATATCTTAAAAAACTCTTGAATTTGTAATCCAGTATAGCTAGCTGCTAGAAAGCTGAATTGTCTATGTTAAAACTTGAACATGAGACTCGACCACGATCCTAACATAATATTCTTTGTAACAAGAGTCAAACACACCACTTGAAAAGGACCAGCCATGGAGAATGAGTATTAGAGAACCAATTTGCGCTGCCTCGCGCAAAAAGATACTTAACAGAGCCAGTAGGAAAACACAGTGGTTAGAGCGAGACGGACATATTCCCAAATGTATCCAGAGAGCGTAAGTGAGAGCGACCAGCTGACCAAATGTATCTAGAGAGCGTAAATGAGAGCGAACGGCTGACTGAGGCAGCGAAAATTTTATCTCTAATACTCATTGCTCCATGGACCAGCCATGGAAACCAATTGAAAAGGTTATCCGGTGCCCGCCAATTAATATGCAAACGTGTGAGGCAATGTGTATTCCTTTCACGAATCCATTCTTATATTTGGGTCATTCTTTTTGAAACCGAACGATTTTAAATTGACCATTTTCGATTTGAATAATAAAAAATCCGAAATTAGATCTCGACACTCCCACCAAAACGTGATTTACGGTTTTTTTTGTTAATTTTATAAACAATTTCAAAAATCGTCAAAAACGGAAAAATGGAAAAAAAGGGTTTTTTAAAAACTTTATTTCTCAAGTTCGGTTTATCGGACAGGTCTCGAGTTGATATGGCTGAATAGTATTTTGCTATATCTACTTAAATCACAATTTAATACATTTTTAAATTATTTAATAATATTAAGTAATTGTTGCTAAATCTTATATATAATTTTTTCTCAGTGTTAACCACCATGCTATAGCTTCTAAGGATGTACAAAATATAGCCCTATGCATAACTTAATTTACGGTGCTTTCAAAAAGATGAAGAATTTTATAGTTTAAAAGATATTAATTTTTGAAGTTATAAACAAATAAAAATATGCCCTTAAATAAAGCTTTGCCACGCAGTCAGTTTCAAAGCTAAGTGATTGAAACTTGGCACGTGTGCTTTATATTTATCAAGCTTTTAAAAAATGCCAACATCATGCAGATCGGACTTCTATATCATATGGCTGCCATAGGAATGCTGAATTTGGTGGTGGTATAATTTAGTTTGCAAACTATGGTCACACTACACCACCACAAAATTCAATCTATCATAGCATTCGTATGGCAGCTATATGATATAGAAGAAGAAGTCTATAGGTAGAAGTCTTCTTTTTGGTTCAAAGCTCTCTCTCCTCTCTGCTGAATGCGTATCTCTAACGTAAGTCTTGTTCGCTCTCTCCTCTCTATGTCTATTAGCCTAGCGTTGTCAAAATCCGCTGTATGATCAGCTGATATCAAGTGTTGCGCTAATGCTGTTATCTCCTTTTTGTTTTTTGCGTCACCTTTGTGCTCTGAAATTCTTGTTTGAAGCGGTCGTTTTATTGTTCCGTTGTAAACGCCGTCGCAAGATTCTCCCTCTTTCCCTTTACATGTAATTTCGTATATTACATTTTGTTGTTCGTAAAGAGTTTCCTTGTGCTTGTGTGTTATGTTTGAATGTTGGTTTGGAATTATTTCTAGTAATTGAGTGTTTGTTTGTTATTTTGTCCACGTACGGTACGCTTATGTAAATAGTATCTTTGATTTCCTTATTGGGGTTCGGTGCGGTATTCTTTTTTGTGGCATCTGTGATGAGTGTTTCGATGAGCTGTTCTGGAAAGTAGTTTTTTAATAGAATTTTCTTTAATTTAATATATATTTCGGGTCTATATCTCTGGTGGCTTAGTGTATATGCTTTTGCAATCATATTTTTGGCCGTATTTATTTTTTTGGGTTATCGGTTGATGTGAATGGAAATTCATTGTGCGTCCTGATGCTGTGTACTTCGTGTACCATTTAAATCAGCGATGCCCAGCCGTATGCTCTTTGAGTACGTTTTGTTCTTGTAATTGCACCGAAGATAGGAAATCAATGATCGTATACATGCAGGGTGCGACTTATACAAAACGACACACATGCAAACGATTTCGTGTGTGTGCATCGCGTAGAACAAAAACGGCTTTGTTCTCTTCTTTGATTGGTGTTTGCGCGAGCAAGCAAACTGACCAACAACAATTTCATTATTCGTATTGATGCTTTTCTATGTGATTATTTGTGAGTGCTCTGCCGTATGCTGCTTTTGGGCATGCCTGATTTAAATAATAGTTTGCCTTCTTCTCTTTTTATTTCGGTGTCTAAATATGGTATTGTCTGGTTTTTCTCTACCTCTATTGTGAATTGTATTCTTGGATGTTGCTTGTTTAAAGTCTCCAATATCTTCTCTTGTTCCTCCTTCCTTATCACGCAAAATATATCAACCACATATTTATATAGGTTATATACACTTTTACAGTATATTCTGTTTGTCCAGTTCCTCTTTTGTATCGTCCAATGTTTTGTCTAGTACTACATTAGCAATCGTAGGCGATATCGGGTTTCCCATAGGCATACCAAATATTTGGGTGAATATATAATATTATTGTCAAATGATACATAATTGTTTTCGATGAGTACGAATTCTAGTATTTCCCTAAATTTTGTCTTTGGTATATTTGTGTGCATTGATATGTGCGTCCATTTGTCCATGATAATCTTAATGGCTAGTTTTACGTGTATATTTGTAAATAATGAGACCACGTCAAACGATACTAGTATCTCATCACTTTCAATTTTTTCCGTGGTCAATTTTTACATTAGTTGTGTCGCATTTTGAATGTTGTATGTGTCAGAGACGATGTTCTTTATTATTGTTCCTACGTGTTTTGCCAATTTGTAGCACGGGACGTTTGTCGATGCCGCGATCGGCTTCAATGGTGTGCCCTGTTTATGAATTTTTGGCAGACCATACATTCTTGGAGCGTGTCCTCCAGAACAGTATAGTTCCATTTTTAGTCTGGCATCATGGTTTTGAAATAGTTTTTTTTGCAAAACCGTAGTTTCGAGATCTCATTTCGGATTTTTTTTATTTAAATCCGTACTTAAAATGAGCGTTTCCGGATTGATTCAAGCCTTTTAGGATTGTTTCAATCTTTCCGGGATTTGTATTTGCTGAATTTTCCAGATTTCATTAAAAATTAAGTTAAAATCGTTGTCGTTGTGTGTTGCAAGTACAAAAGTACCCATAAAATGCGAACCGAGGCTTTATTTGAAAAACTGGGTAAAAGGTGATGCTTACAGATTTCCCTTGTATCATAATTTAAGGGTCTGCTGAGCTTTTAAAAAAGTTTTCATTTTGTCGAACTGTGTAATCAACCCTTGACCTTGAGCCAGCTAAACAATCCCTTTGACTAAAATCAAAACATGTCCCTAAAACCCACATACAAAAATCTAAAAGTAACCATTCCACTATAAGACCTACTATACGACCGAACTTTACCACTCTACTCAGAGTAGATAGCAGCAATTCAACAGAAATTCGTGGCAGGCACTGAAAGGAAGACTCTGTGTGTGTGTGTGGACACAGTGTGTGTGTTTTCCTTTTAGTCGCCATTTGGTTAAGCGCACAAAGAAATCAAGGCAATGACAAAAATAACTATAAAAACACATTTTTGGCATTAAAAGCAGAACCAACATTTTTTTTTTTTTTTTGTGTGTGCTTTTTATGTGTTTGGTTACACAATCTGGGCTGGGTTTGGGGCGTATTGTGTAAGCCAAGTGGCTTTGCGGCTTATTAAAACCTGAGCACAATTTTCTGTGGCATCTTTTAGGCGCAGGCAGTAAATTCTTGGGATGGGATTTAAAATGTTCTTAAGCGTAAAATTCACTTAGATGAAGAAATTATTATAAAAGATGGAAAATATAAGAAAGTAGGTTGAGAGCGGGAATTAGTAGAGCAAAAGTAGCACAAAAAATCACAGTTAATGCTGAGAATGCAAGAAAGCATAAATGATTAGAACTCAATCGATCTGAGTTGGACTTCTATTGGAGAAACATTTCAAAGGGCGCGGGCCCTTGAGACCCTAGGTAGGAAAACTTAGTTGGAAAGGCGATGACAAATGACTTCTCAAATAAAAGCCGAAGGTTTTGGCAGTCCCTGGGCCTGTAATATGATTAACTCATTAATGCTAGGTAAAAAATGTAAAAGTAGAAGACAAAAAAAGCCTCAAAGCTTAATTAAATTTTCATTCAACATTTCCATATTGCCCACACAGAGTGAAAATCTTGTTCTGAACTTAAAATTTGAACAAAATTTTCTCTAAAATTGTAAGCACAAATGTCCTAAAAGTATTTGAAATAAGCACATAAAGGTATAAGTAGCCATTTAGACGTGTAACTACATATAAGTTCGATGGCGCAATGCGCTAACACACATACCATATGTTGTTTGTTCAGTTAAATCGTTCTGGATTCGATTCAAAAGTAGCATACGACAAAGCACTCACAAAGAAAAGCACCAATACCAGTAATGAAATTGTTGTTGGTCAGTTTGCTTGCGCTCACAAACACCAATCAAAGAAGAGAACAAAACCGGTTATTGTTCTACGCGTTGCATAAACACGAAATCGTTAGCATGTGTGTCGTTTTTTATGCCTCGCGCCCTGCATGTATACGATCATTCATTTCCTATGTTCGGTGCAATTACAATAACAAAACGTACCCAAGGAGCATACGGCTGGGCATCGCTGCCTTAGATTCTATGGAATATGGGCGGAGCAGCAGCACAGAGATATGTCCCCTTTTCCTAAGCCTCACAGTGTTAAGACTCGCTTTTTTTGCAGTTGAGCTATAAATGTTTTTGAAAACGGAACTCAAATAAATTTTTAGCTTAGTCAAAAAAAACTTCTTAAGTGAGATAACTGCACAGTTGCCACACTTGGTGATTTTTCACGGACATTTCCCAAATGTCCTGTCAGCTGACCCAAATGTATCTAGAGAGCGTAAGTGAGAGCGAACTGCTAACTAATTTCTGATAGAAGCGGTGTCGACTAAACAATTTTTTATTCTAGATATTCTAGTCTATGGGTTTCCAAAAAAAAGTCAACTTTTGCTACAGAGAAGATCTATCGTATTTTCACTAATACCATATATCATATTTTCACTTTTTCGATACAATCGGTATGAACCAAAAACTATAAAACATACATGCAAAATGGTATATCTTCCTTTAAGAAAATCGTAGAACTCTGTGGGATATTTTTTTTTAATCCTTAGAAATAGTGCTATACCATATTATCATAGAGAGTCAAAACAAAAGTATATCTCCTTCACAAACCGATCCTAAAAAGGTTCAAAATGTGGATTCTAAGCATTTTTAAGACCAAATTACTTAAAATCTAGACGTGATGGATAATTTTCGAAAATAGATTCGTGTTCAGCAAACGAAAATCATATCTATACATACATAAATGTGATTCTAATCACCACTCACTCTTCAATATGCTGGACCTTGTTGTTTAGTGTAATTCTTAAAACCTTTGCTACACACTCATAGATATAATTTGGAACTTAGGTGCTTGGACTAACAACAAATGGATACGTTTTAAAGGTAAACGAAACGGTGCGTGAGTTTTACTTGGAGCTGGTTCGGCAAATTGATACAAACTCGAATTTGATTCAGTTTCAAAAATAATGCTTTGCAAGGAGCTATGTACGAGTACAGAGCCCCATTATGTGTGGTCTGTAAAATACTTTGAAATATAGAGAATTTACTGATCTTAGAGTGTGATTTATATAAGTAAACAATATAAATATTGACTGTTTAGTTTTTATAATGTAAAGAAATCTGTGGCAATAAGGAATAAAAGCAGAAGTGTGATTTCCGTATTTTTCAGGAAGCAATTACCTTTAAGAGCCGATTTCACATCTTCCACAAAGCAGTAACTAGTGCATAAACTAACAAGTAACAGAGTAAATTCGAAGGTTATCTGGCAAATAGCAGCTACACCCAGGAAAAAGATTTTCCTTAAATTTTAGGAAAATGGATTTTATTACCTAAAATGTAATTTTCAGGCAATAATTTCCTAAAATATAGGGCATTTTACCTAAAATATCTTGTTTGTGCCTTAAAGCTATGCCATTTTCCTAAACTTAAGCTGCCTAAAGAGACTCTTTGACAATAGTGTATTAGCAAAGCAAATAACTCTAAATATTTGGAAAATGTTGGCTTTTTTTTATGTAATTTGACAAGTTCAATTCGATAAGAGATTCTCTTTAGAGAAGTTTGAGAACCTACTATTTAGTAAAAATATAGTAAAAATATTTGCGATGGTTGAACTGGAGGAAGAAACCGCCGAAACTAAGGAAAAAAAATTAAATTGCGGCTTGTGAAAAAACAGCCATTATGAGATTTTTCAAAAGAATTAGGAGTAATCCATTGGATATTCTTAGTACTCTAAAAAAGGTTTCAGTATGGGACAGCGATAACTTTCCGCGAAATTCACTTGCAAAGAATGAAATAAAAATTGTATATTAAACATGCTTTGACACTGAGCATATATAATATTGACTAGCGGGAAATCAACCGTTTTTATATGTTTGAAATATCCTTCCAATATTTTAAGTAAGTTTTAAAATTTGCCCGATGGGACGGATGGACAGGGAAAAGAATTGAACAAATTGGACAGTTTAGTGGTGAAGGTGTGGTGTTTTGGTGTGTGTTGTGTGGGGGGTTGGAGCTTATTACCTAAAAACGACGTTTTATAGTCTTACATCGCCTACAATTTTAGGTCATATATTACCCAAAAATCAAATTTATTGCCTAGAACACTTTAGGTAATAGAGGCCTGAAGTTAAGTTCATATATTCCTTGGCTGTCATTTTAGGTAAAATGGACTTAAATTTCTGGTAATTTTTAACAGTTTAAGGTAATATTATTTTCTGAGTGTATATAGGAGATGAGAAATCGGCACTTAATGAATTTGTGAAAAAAGGTTTTGGTCGTAAAGTGGAAATTATTTACAGACTGGAAGAATTATTTCTTTAAATATACTTGTATAAGTCTATTTGATAAGATCAAGTTGTTATTTTATAATTTTGACTTACAGACCAAAACTTATTCAAACTTCTTACGACTCATGTTGTTTAGTTTTACCAGCTTAAACGTTGTAACCACTCATCCGATTAGGGTGAAATTTGGACACAATATGGAATTAAAACCGAGGAAGCCGTTGGTAAAAATCTCAAATTTAACATAAATCGAGTTATGCTGTTATGCTTTATTGCCATAGAAATTAAGTAATAAATTAAATTTGTTTTGGGATTATTTGTACGGTTAAAAATACTAAAGAAACGAAATGGATGTATAATTTAACGATTTTGTGAAAGAGATATTTTTTTATTTTATTTTATTAAACGCAAATATAACATGATTTTCGGCTCTTTTTGATTGAAAATGACTCTTATTTGAATTTTTTTTGGTGTAGTCTCATTTTTGTCAAGTGGCAACCGTGGATAACTGTACTAAAAATAAGAAATTCCGTTCTTGCACTGTTTTTGAGATCTTGAGTCCAATATTCTCTGTTTTTTCCCCTTTAAATCCTAGCCCCAGCAAAGGCTAACCTTACTTTAGGCTTCTTTAGAACACAAAAAAAGTAAAAGATAAGGGTAGCTTCTCTATCTGTGATCACAAACGGAGGAATTCTTCTAATTCTTCTTCTTCCAATTGAAATATTAGTTACTTTTTGAACAGGCGTCGGCAATGGGAGCAGAGTCCCACTTCAAAGCGCTTGCGCTGACAAAAAGCTCACTGCTATGTGTACTATAATTATACAAAGCCCGTACAGTTTGACAAGCATTGCGGTGTGTGAGTGTGTCGGTGAATAAGCTCAAGGAAAGCAGAACTGTCAGACCCCTTAAAAATGAGATTTTCTACTTTACTTACGTCACATGGGGGGGCTATGGCTGTGCATAGTTCAGGCGGAGGACTCTTTTGTATTTTAATTTGTGTTTTTATTTTTAGCCTGACATTTTAAATATTAAAATGGCAATTTTTGTTTTTTTTGTTTCTCTAGGCTTGTATAAAAATCTAATTTAAGAATCAATTCTCTTGCATAATGTCTGTTAAATAAAATGTTACGTTTGCATGGCAACACACAATACACAAAGGGCTATATTATAGCAGCAGGCTGTGGGGGGGGGGTTCAACTTTTTGCTTTTCGTTTGTGTGAGTGGTGAGTGAGCGTGTCTCTGCACTTAACGAGCTGGTTGCTCTGGTTTTAGTGGCCGCTGCGGTTTTTCGTTTTGAGGTTAGGGAGAGTGGGGGGTGTGAGTGTAAACTGGTCGACCAGCTGGCAGCTGCTTGATTTTGCATTTCGAGAACAACTGCGCTTAGAAGAAGATAAAACTAATCGAAAAGCGTATACGTAATATTTGGCGACCGTGACTTAAGAGAAAACTAGGAAACGCATAAAATGAGCTAAGAGTTACCCATTAGCCAGCTCGTAAATTGAATTTAAAGGTAACCCTCAAATTATGCAAATCACAAAGCGTGCGCTTTTTGGCACAGAAAAGCAACAATATTTAATTACATATTCCAAATGGAAAGCGGAAAAGTCTTTAGAATTAATTTTGTTTACTAAAGCCGGGAAAACGGCATGTTAATAATAAAGGCATATATTTACTGCTGAAAGAAAACTTATATTGTAAACGTATTTTTATTTTCTTACCTTTGTTTAAGCTTTTTCTGTTTTTCTATTATCTGTATGTAAGTTTTCTTCTAAATTTTTTAGGTGCAGATAGTATACTCTTAAATTTGTGGTTTAGTTACTTCAAAAGCAACAATAAACCTGTCAATTGCCATCTGTTCATAACACAGGACTGCAAAATGTTGGCCTTTTCCAGTTTATAGAAGGTAAGTAGGCCAGATAAATTTTGTTTTTCACATACACTGCTCGCCACTTGAATAGGACACCTCTAAAGTCGATTTTCTATAGTTAATTGCTGCTAAACCAAGCCATCTAGGAAAATAATTTTTGTTTTCTTATAAAGTTTATTTAAATGTAGTAATTAGACGAAAATTACAAAATTATTCAAAAGTTGTAAGTATACAAAAAACATTGTTAACCAATAAGTCACAAATTTTGGAGTCTTCATTTTGCTCCACTTGAATAGGACACTTTATCTAAAACCCATTTAAGAATATTTCAATCCTTTTCAAATAAAAATATTACTTAAATAAGAAATTACTAACATGTTTTTAAACCAAAAAAAGTTTTGAATAGTGTGTTGAGCCTCCTTTTTTCTCCAAAACCTCACACATTCGGTCTGGAAGGGATGCATACAATTTTCCCAAATAATTCAACGATATCGAGCCCCATGCTAATTTGTTAGCTGCAATTAGTTCGGGAACGCTCGAATATTGCTGACCTGATCCATATACTTCACGTGTTAGCCATCCCCACACATTCTCAATGATATTCAAGTCCGGTGAATAGGGTGGCCAGTTTATTAACTCCACTTAACAATCAGGGCCGTATGTATAGGGGCATTATCATGTTGATAAATCCATTTTAGATTTGCAAAAAGAGTTTGGAAGTGTGGAAAGGCCTCTTTCAATATACCATTATAACACAGCGCATTCATGGTGGTTGGAATAAATTAAAGCTCACAGGTGCCATAATAGGAAATGGCCCCCCATACCACAATACCTCCAGCCAGCACTGCTGTGCAACTTATCAAGATGGTGTGGTTCTTTTCCAAGATCATGAAAATAGTAGCTGTAGCCATCGGGGCCCTCCAAATTAAACTTTTTTTCGTCCGAAAAGACAACACGTTGCCACTCCGAAGTCCAGGTGACATGTGCGCGCACGAAATCAAGGCGTTGTAACTTCCGAGCCGGGTTAAGAGGTGGCTTCTTCTTGATTTTTAGTCTCTTCAGGTGTGTAGCATTATTAATAACACGACGCATGGTTGTCAAACTTGCTTTAACGTTGCATTTTTCCCTTATCTTGACCAAAGAGTCGTGCGAATTGGAAGCTTCTCTTAATATAAGTCGCTTGTCCGCGATGGTAAGCACACTGTGGGTGCGGGCCTTCATGGTTTTACCATAATTAGCCTCATTATTTAAAAACTTTGTTATGGCGTGACGGCTCCTGTCGACTTTTTTTTTGGTATTTTGGCAATAGAAAGGCCAGAATCCTTGTAAGCTTGGATTTTTCCTTTCTCCGACTCAGATAATGAAGTGCCACGCCCCATTTTAATTTTTTTAAATTTTATGTACACTTCAATTAAAGCAAAAAGTTTAAGTAAACCAAAATTTGTGTGCACGTGTCAACGATACCGACCAAATAAAATGCATGTTCTATTCAAGTGGCGCAAAAATTCCATTGAATTTTTGCGAATGCTCACATAAAGTGCAAACAACTTTATAACGGTTCTATTCCAAAACTTGGAATATACCAGAAAGAGCGAAAAATGCTTGCACAAAGATAATATGCAAAAAATACCGTTATTCTACCATTTCGTTTTCGAGTTACGAGCAGTTTTAAAGAAAGCATACAGGGTGTCCTATTCAAGTGGCGAGCAGTGTATGATTGATCCAAAACGGACGACTATAGCATATAGCTGCCATTAGAAGGATCGGTCGAATCGATCGGTTTTTTCCGATCCCAAACATGATATTTATTAGTATTCGATTTTTCGGCATCGGATGAATGTATCTGATATGAATGTAAACTGGACAGCCAAATGGTCAAAGTAGTGGCATCTATTGCTCAGTTTGGGAAATCACTCGGCTAACATTGTTCAAATTAAAAATTAAATTGTTGAATGAAAACACAGTGCTACAGTGCGAAATAACCATTGGCATAGCGTACGTTGTAAAGCAGGTTGCTTATAGCACTTCCTCCTTCTTGGTTTTCCTCGGGGACCCCCAAAATCTAAAGTTATGACCCAAAAACCGTTAATTGCTCATTTTGCTTACTTAACTTGAAATAACTCGCGAATGGACCATCTGATTTTATGTAACTTTGCTAATTCTGATAGCGACGAGAAGATTCTTATATATAATATTCAGATTTAACGCGATGGCTGAGAAACTAGGGTTACAGATCTGGTATTTTGAACTTTTTTTTATAAATTCCTATTTTGGCCACCACTGTTTTAACTATTTTATACTGTGCGATTTTTCCTTAAAGTTTATTATAAGACCTGATTTAATTCTCCGTTGAACAAATGTTTTCTCGATGAATTTGGTTACCTGATGACGAAGTAATTCGCGTATTTCTGAGTACACCTTTGCGTGCCGATCCCATCTTAATGTTCCAAATGAAGTGAGTTAAGGTCCCAACATGCTAAATCTGACATCATTTATAGACTTCTTTGCCAAGATTGGTTGGGCTTATGATCTAAAAACGGTTGCACCCGACATTATTGAGAAAAGAGTTCGTCGCACAGGCGACGGTACACACGAACTGTGGGGCTGGGGCGATCAGGATCTTACAGCAGAGGATGCCCAGGCGGTGCTGTTTGTTAACCAAAAGACGGAATGAAGTTAGACTAACTGATGTTAGATGACAGTGCTGAGGGATGAGTCACCTATGTATTATAGGTTCTTTGGTAATCCTAATCTCCCCATTAAGTAGTTATTAAACACTTAACGTCAGGAAATTTGCGTTAACAAATATATTCATACATATGCTATAATGTAGTGTTAAGTGGTTAATGAAAAATATAATAAACAACACGTCACGCAGATTTGTATACTTATATAGAGGGCAGTGTCTGCTCGCCTCCGATACGCCTTATCAATTATGTTTCGTTTTCTTCTCCTTAACCTCCAGCACATGGAGTATCCCTATGGCCAAGGCCTTGGCATTCACACCCTCGTCCTCCATTAGCTGTAAACACAAATCGAGTGTTGCGTTCGACATCCGTGTGTTGGTTAATGACGAGATGCCATGCAGGGCAGTACGTAGCTCCGATGGGGCTTCTCCGTCATCTTCTTGTTTAGCACTTGATGTAGACATTTTTAATGTAGAGTCAAAGTTATGCTTGAGAATTGAATTTGAACTTGACAAGGTGCTCAAAGCCATTATTTTAACTAACCCCATAATTCAAACTATTTTCCTGTCCGAAGTCTTTTTGTTTATACCCTTGTAGAGGGTGTATTAAAATTGTCGAGATGTTTGTAACGCATAGAAGGAAGCATCTCCGACCACATAAAGTATATATATTCTTGATCAGCATGACGAGCTGAGTTGATATAGCCATGTCCGTCTGTCCGTCCGTCCGTCTCTACCAGATCAAGTTTATTTTAAATTATTGCCACGTCCTCTACTGCCACCGCAATTTGGAAAAAACCTGATCGGTATCAAACACGCGAGGCTGTAGAGTGTGCCAATGTTATGACAGTGTCAAAAGCAATACGAAAAGACAAAAGAGTAAGTCTTAAACGGTCGCAGCATGATTGCGTTTCCATATAAGTACAAGGAGACTAAATATATAATATGAATAGGTATTGCCGTGTACTATATCTTTGGAGTACATGTTGCTAATGTGTCCCATAAATGTACCTATATATATGGCAGGAGTGGCAAAATTATAAATTAAACTTGATTTTGAACTTAAGATGGATTCTCTATTATAATTTGGTCATATCTGAGTTCCGCCAATATAGGCCCTTTAGTACACGGTATACGAATTGAAAATAGAACTTCAATAAAAAAGCGCCTACACTCAAGCGGACACAAGCCAACAAACGATTTGGCTATGATAAGCGGAATTTTAAATCATATGCTTGGAACACACGCTGAATGGTAAAGGCCTGTTCTGAGAAGCGCGGAAAATTTAGCTCGCTAAATTGCACATAATAAATTTAGCATCCACATAAATTATAAGTGAGCCCATATATAAGTCAAAGAGACCAAATACAGAAACGGCCAAACTAGGGATCAGCTGTTTTGTTTTGTTTACAAACAAAAGTTGAAAGTGTTTTTTTTTTCAAAAATAGTTTAATTAAGCTGGGCAACAGGAACACAGATATGTATGTTAATGGAGGTAGCGGCATCAAATTCCCGTTCAAGGCTTTGGGCGAGGATCAAATTATTGCCCGTTTGAGACACACTTGGAGTAGGTGCAGATCAAGGAGGAGGCCTACAATTCTATTTTACGGATATTGGGAGATGATATGCGTCCTGCCATCGTCTTAATGGGGTCGAGCATGTCGTCAACAAGGCTGATCTGTTTGAGATGTCGGGCATAATCCCGGGCTACTACTTGAAGAACTATTTGGAAGTCTGCCGTTCGGGCAACTGTAATCGTTTGGAGAAGTTTGTACAAGAGATTGGGTCATCGGCCTACAGTGTGGGTCAGCTGATGCAGTTTGTGGAGTTCATAGTGCTTCATGCGGCCCTGACGAATGCCCAGATATGCGACAACATGGGGGGTAGTAGCACTTTTGACGCTTGATTCAAAGTTGGTTGAATATGCATTTCTTTGTAGGAATGCTGCTATCGTCTCCAGGACGGCGGCTCGGAGTATCTGCATTTGGACTGGATTTGGGCTGTGCCGTCATTTTGGCTCTTAAGTGAAACGCAATGCTAAAGATTGGAAAATATATTTTTTTAGTTTTCATACAAAATTATTGTTTTATTTGTCGTAAATTCAAAATCCTGCTCCTGGCGTTCACGTTTGACAGCCACGCCCACATTGCTGGAGCTGGCAATGCTGCCCACAGCTGTCGCATCGCTATCCAACTCTATTTTTAGCTGGTCCGCGGTGGTGGTAAACTGGATGACCGGGTTTGGATGTCACCACCTGTTTGTTTGGCATCCACTTGGGTCCGTTGGCATAGGAGACGATTTTAGGGGTATGGCACTCCAGTGCTGATTTCGTAACTTTCTTGGGCTGATTTGTGGCCCTTAGCTAATAGTTTCCTCGCGATTGAATCTCTCGGTGCGTTTTCTTTTGGGTTCATGTTTCCCGTGCATTGTCGATTTTGACGTCAAAAAAATGAGCTGCTTATATTTCCGCCATGGCATCAGCTGTTCATTCAATCCACTCACGACCCACACCGCTATCGATACGTCAACTATCGATAGGCCAATTGTCTATTTATTTAGCGCGTCTCAGAATACAGAAACGAAATTCCGCCGCGGAAAGTTTCCGCCACTGTTTTTTTTATATGGAGTGCGTCATAAAAATTTATTTTCCGCGCTTCTCAGAACAGGCCTTAAAATATAAAAGAAAGTCGGTCCAGCCCGACTGTAATAATATATTTTCATCCTGGCCCAATGGGGTAAAATCACTCAAGCAGGAATGATCTTAGTCCAACATTACCAAACAAATATGTAAACATTTATGTGATTTTTTGATTATATGAAAAACTATATTTAAATTTCCCATCAAACTTTTGAAGAGTATACTTTTCGGGGCATTAATGTTAAATCAATCGATTTTCTGTTAACACACTTAAAAAGTATACTAGATTGTCGAAGTGTGCTCAGATGTCCGCGAATAACTTCATTATTAGATAACCAAATTCATCGAGAGAACATTTGTTCAACGGAGAATCAAATGGGCTTTTATAATAAACTTTAAGGAAAAATCGCATAGAATAAAATAGTTAAACAAAATAGTTAGTTGAAAATACCAGATTTGTAACCCGAGTTTCTCAGCCATCGCGTTAAATCTGAATATTATATATAAGAATCTTCTCGTCGCTATCAGAATTAGCAAAGTTACATAAAATCAGATGGTCCATTCGCGAGTTATTTCAAGTTAAGTAAGCAAAATGAGCATTAACGGTTTTTGGGTCATAACTTCAGATTTTGGGGGTCCCCGAGGAAAACCAAGTATGAGGAAGTGCTATAAGCGACCTGCTCTACAGCGTACGCTATGCCAATACCCAGGTTATTACAATTTTTTGAAATTTGTAGCACTGTGAAATCATTTAAAACCATCTTTTATTTAAATTATACGAGCTGCAAGTGTATATAAGATTCGTCCGAGCCGAAGTTAACTTTCCTCTATTTTTTCTTAAAAATTCAGCTTGTAAGCTTTTTTATTTCGTCTTGCTGAACAAAACTTTATTAAGTTCTCAGACATAAGATTGCCGTTGGATAAAGTGCATTGCAGCAAAATAGGATTATATTGAGCAGTAATTTGATTAATATTTCTTAAAGTTGCGTATTTCTACTTACACTGTGCAACACTACAAAGTTGATCGAGTCGAGACCAAAAAACTCTGAATGGGTATGATGGTAGTACGAAAACATTCGCTGGGTTTGGTCTGGTTAGCTGCCGTTTTCTTTTAATTGCACTTTGAAGTTTTTAGCTTCTGATTGGGATTCGCAACTCCATATCTTGTAAACTATTTGGAATTTCGCTTTGACGTCTTAGAGAAACTCGTTGCACTTGGCTTGGCTTACAAAACATTCTTAAGTAGTAAGTTGAAAAAGTTACATCTTTATACCCAAAATTACAAAAATGCCTTAAAATCAACATGTTTTCCCCTCATTTTGTACTGTTTTTCAACTTTGTCTTGAAAACTGTAACGAATTTGATTAAGGAATGCAGGACAAAAACGTAGCTTGGACTTACATAAACAAACGATTGGAACAGAGTTTCCCAGCGATAGCCCCTGGGGCACGAACATACTCGCCAATTCACAACGAATGCTTGCCGAAGTCATACGTCACTGTGTGTTAGAGAGAGACACAGTCACATTTACGCGCTCTCTGCTTGGGGAACCCTGGATTGGAACATACCAACTTCGTTCGATTGGAGCTTCGTATAGTTACGGGCCCTTAAGCATGTAGAATTGGAACCAAAACTCGGAAAATTACAATTTTTGGTACCAATTGGCCAATCAAGAAAATAGTAAAAAAACATAACTAAAAAAAGTAATTAAAAAAATTTAATATTTTTTTACTTTTTTACCGAAAATGTTTGTTTTTCGAGATTTTATGACAGTTTTAAGTGCTTGTGGGCCTATAATTATATGAAGGAGTAACTAAATAAAGTTGGTTCGTTCTAAGAGTTTGTTTATTTAGGTCTAAGTTACAACTTTGTATAATATTACTTGTCCAAATTTGTAATGGGTTTCAAGATGAAGTTGAAAAACTGTAGAAAAGTGGTCAAAACTTGGCAACTTTTGGGCACCTTTTGTAATTTTGAGTATAAAGATATAATTTTTTGGATTTGCTACAAAGAAATGTTTTGTAGGCCAAGCCAAGAGCAACAACTTTGGTGAAGAACTGAAAGCAAAATTCACAATAATTTACCAGATATGGAATCGTTAGTCCTACACTGAAGCTGAAAAGTAAAAAGTACAATAAAATTAAAATGGCAGCTAATCAGACCAAACCCAAGACAGGGTTTTTATACTACCATCACACCCTTTCAGAATATTTTGGTCTCGACGCTATCAACTTTTTTAAGTTCAAAAATGTGTCACAGTGTAAGTTAAACGAGCCTTGGTTATTATATTAATATTAAGTGAATCTGATATGGAGAAAGTTTAAGCTCCAAATAACTCAAGCCAATAAATTTTCAGAAGTTGAACCAACCTGAGCTAACTTTAAGCTCACTTTGAGCCTAAATCAGTTAATGTAATGTGTAAATCATAAAAAATCTCAATCGTATTTATATAAAGTAATTATATGTCCAATATCAAAGAGAAAAGGAAAGTATTGCATTGTACTCAACTTTTCAAGCAATAAAAAATTTAACATTCAAATTAAGCCATAAAATTGTGGGCCTTAATTACAATTTCATGGCGTTTGGGCGGCCAGCAGGTGGAAACGCAAGTGAGTTCTGTTCTGTGGATTGATTTACGCTGATGGCGCAGAGTATTTTTTTTTTTGTTTCTTTTTTTTTGGGAAATAATTGAGAGAGTAGGTACCTGTTCACTGAAATGTTACGTATACGCCTGGGCTGGCTCTCTCGGGAAGTTATTTGCCTGAGCTCTCTTCCTAGCTAGCTTGCTCTCTTTCTCTCTCTCTCTCTCTGGCGCTTGGTCTTATTTGAACTTTGACATTTGCTGCACTTTATGTCACAATAATGTAACAAGAGAATATTGTGGGAGCTGCATAAGCTCCCTCTCTCTCCCACTCTCTCTCTCTCTCTCTCTCTATGTGACGATGCTTCTTTTTTTTTTAATTTCAACTACAATTTCAGCTAGCTGCTGGGTGGTTTGGGGGCTGGTCTTGTTTTACGTGTGTACTTTTTGACAGAAATATGAAAAAGCGAATGAAAAAAAAAAAAACGAAACCAACTGTCAACAGCAGAATTCACATCGCCGTAGGTTACACACACACACACACACGGACACACAAGGACATAAATGCTGACAGCTGTAAAAAAAAAGCAAGAATTTTTCATCTTGCAACCAAGCAAGTTTAAGTTTGTCATATAAATTGCAGAAAAAGTGGATTTAAAATATCACAAGAAATGGGATAAGATAAATTCTTAAATTCTTAAAATTGTAAGCAAAGCATTTGTCAGCCAAAAAGTAGGCTACACAACTACATTTCTTCATATTCTACTGTTTTCTGAAAAGCTGCCTAATTCAATACTGCTGTTTATGCCACTCACTTTACCATTTTGTGTCAGTTTTCACACCTGTCAAATGACCAACAACCTGCTATTAATATTGTCACTTCAATTAGCTCAAATCCATGTCAAAAAAAAAAAATTAAGCACAGGAAACAATTTCAATATATAAATACTTTAACTACTGAAAGTAAAACTATTTTAATCAATTGTCAACCGAAGAAGGTTTTTCTTCTTCTTTACTCTCAAATTTCAAAGAGCTTCAATCAAGTGGAAAATCGTGCAACAGCAAAATAAACTACAATTTTCTGGGCTGTCTGTCTATCAATTCATTTCTTTCCAGAGCAAAACTGTCAACATTTCAATTGGATTTCGTGCTGCTGTTTTTTTTTTGTTTTGCAATTGAAATGCAAGCGCTCTTAAGCAAAAGTTTAGCAAAGTGGAACTGTATTTTAAATACATTAATTTAAACAACTCAGCTTCTTAAGAGCGTCGACTGATTAGTAGAAATACGCAACTTTAAGAAATAGAAATCAAATTACTGCTCAATATAATCTTATTTTGTCGTAATGCACTTTATCAAACGGCTGACGGCTTATAAATGACTGAGCACTTAATATAGTGAGAGAAGCTTGGCCCTGGCCCTCCTGGAGGTGCTGTTTGAGCCAATTTTACTTTTACTTTTACTTAATAAAGTTTTCTTCAGCAAGCCGAAATAAACAAGTAAGAAAGTCGGTCTAGACCGACTGTAATATACTCTGTACCCGGAGTAGCAGCTGAAAACAGCGCTACTGAACAATAGATGGAGGCACTACTTGCATTGAACAATGAGGGATTTCAAAACTGACCAATAGATGATGCCACTACTACCAGGGCTGTGGCAATCCTGGCCACCTCTGGTCACACCATTCATCGAACACCATCCCTAACGCGATAGCATACAATCACGTCGGGGTCACCACTTTAGCTACGAGGTTTTGATATGCAACTAGCTTTATTGAATATCACATAATCTAACAATTATCGTCAAGTCGAACGGAGCGATGAGGGGCGCGTGGCCGAAGCCAAGCCAGAAACTGTGCGCCAGGGATGGTGCTCGATAAATGGTGTGACCAGAGGTGGCCAGGGCTGCCACAGGGCGGGGGAAGTAACTTTCTTTTGGTCATAACTGGATTATCGTTCATTCGATCTTTATTATTTCTTCGGCAAGTCGATAAATAATCTAGATTACTAGATACACTGCTCGCCACTTGAATAGGACACCTCTAAAGTCGATTTTCTATAGTTAATTGCTGCTAAACCAAGCCATCTAGGAAAATAATTTTTGTTTTCTTATAAAGTTTATTTAAATGTAGTAATTAGACGAAAATTACAAAATTATTCAAAAGTTGTAAGTATACAAAAAACATTGTTAACCAATAAGTAACAAATTTTGGAGTCTTCATTTTGCACCACTTGAATAGGCCACTTTATCTAAAAACCATTTAAGAATATTTCAATCCTTTTCAAATAACAATATTACTTAAATAAGAAATTACTAACATGTTTTTAAACCAAAAAAAGTTTTTAATAGTGTGTTGAGCCTCCTTTTTTCTCCAAAACCTCACACATTCGGTCTGGAAGGGATGCATACAATTTTCCCAAATAATTCAACGATATCGAGCCCCATGCTAATTTGATAGGTGCAATTAGTTCGAGAACGCTCGAATATTGCTGACCTGATCCATATACTTCACGTGTTAGCCATCCCCACACATTCTCAATGATATTCAAGTTCGGCGAATAGGGTATCCAGTTTAATAACTCCACGTTTTGGCTCGCTATATACGATTTAACAATCCGGGCCGTATGTATAGGGGCATTATCATGTTGATAAATCCATTTTAGATTTGCAAAAAGAGTTTGGAAGTGTGGAAAGGCCTCTTTCAATATACCATTATAACACAACGCATTCATGGTGGTTGGAATAAATTTAAGCTCACAGGTGCCATAATAGGAAATGGCCCCCCATACCATAATACCTCCAGCACTGCGGTTGTGGTTCTTTTCGAAAATCATGAAAATAGTAGCTGTAGCCATCGGGGCCCTTCAAATTAAACTTTTTTTCGTCCGAAAAGATAACACGTTGCCACTCCGAAGTCCAGGTGACATGTGCGCGCGCGAAATCAAGGCGATGTAACTTCCGAGCCGGGTTAAGAGGTGGCTTCTTCTTGATTTTTAGTCTCTTCAGGTGTGTATTATTATTAATAACACGACGCATGGTTGTCAAACTTGCTTTAATATTGCATTTTTCCCTTATCTTGGCCAAAGAGTCGTGCGAATTGGAAGCTTCTCTTAATATAAGTCGCTTGTCCGCGATGGTAAGCACACTGTGGGTGCGGCCCTTCATGTTTTTACCATAATTAGCCTCATTATTTAAATAATTTGTTATGGCGTGATGGCTCCTGTCGACTTTTTTTTGCTATTTTGGCAATGGAAAGGCCAGAATTCTTGTAAGCTTGGATTTTTCCTTTCTCCGACTCAGATAATGAAGTGCCACGCCCCATTTTAATTTTTTTTAATTTTATATACACTTCAATTAAAGCAAAAAGTTTAAGTAAACCAAAATTTGTGTGCACGTGTCAACGATACCGACCAAATAAAATGCATGTTCTATTCAATGGAATTTTTGCGAATGCTCACATAAAGTGCAAACAACTTTATAACGGTTCTATTCCAAAACTTGGAATATACCAGAAAGAGCGAAGAATGCTTGCACAAAGATAATATGCAAAAAATACCGTTATTCTACCATTTCGTTTTCGAGTTACGAGCAGTTTTAAAGAGAGCATACAGGGTGTCCTATTCAAGTGGCGAGCAGTGTATATGCCCATTATGACAATTAATATGTAAATTACCAATATCTGTGTCTAAATTTCAGAGATGTCGCACACTTTTACCCAGTTTTAGACCAGGGGTGCCCAGGTCCTATGTTCACGCCGCGCATTTGTTGTTGTTCTAAGGCGATTGTTTGTACAAAGATACCCATAGCCCGCGAACTAAGGCTCCGATGGTGAATTTAACAACGCAGTTCGGTCTATTTTTATCTCAAGTTTATGGCCTATATGGACTCGGTAATGGGAGCTGTCAAATGTGGTATGATGCATGTTACCATCTCTTAAGGACACAATTTATTGGTCAGCATCTCAATATATTTAAAATCTTAAAAAAATCTATCGAGTGGGTTTACCATTGAGTCCATTTTCTAAGTTAGACCTCTAAGGGCGGGGTACTAAACGCTTGTCCATTGGACGCGGAAATTTGGTATAACAATTGTGGTAACTCCCTTCATCTTTGGTGAATTTTCCAAAATTTATAGATAGACTATAGAACTGTATTGTTTTTACATAAAAAACTCACTTCGAAAGAGCTAAATTCGCTACCTCAGCCAGAATATACAACCTAATCTGTCCAAAATTTTAGCTCTCAGCTCTCAGTTTATAATTTCTCGGAAACTGCGACAAAACTACTAAAATCATATCTAGCAAATCGATCCCAAGCAGTTGTCTCTGGCTCATCTATTTCCCAATTCAAGGATCCGTGTTAGGACCTCTCTTGTTTTCTGTCTATATAAATGACTTGCCAAATGTACTGTCTAAATGTAATGTCCATATGTATGCTGACGATGTACAGATCTATGTTAGTCGCCCATTGGTAGCTGTGTAATAATTTGAGTTTTTGACATTTGATTAAATCGCATTGGATTTTCCAAAATACATTACAGCCGTAGAGATTCAAAAGACTTGTAAGATCATAACCAGCGACTATTATAACAAATTTAATAAAAAAACCTTTTGTTTGTGAAATGTTTTCGAATAATACCGACACTACAACATAAAAAAAAAATGTTCTAATAATTTTCATAAAAATATGCACCCGACCACGTCAACCAAGCACAAAAGAGGAAACCCCTTATAAAATCAAAATCAAAGCAAACATTTTCAAATCACAGAGCAATCTTTTCAATTGTCCCACAAGCAATTAAAATATCAACAAATGAATACAAAAAAAACATCTGCCATTGGCCATTGGCCATTTCTCCATTATTGACATCAATTTGCCTATCACATCGCACATCAAATCTCATGGAAAAATTGTGCAAAACAATAAAAATTGATGAAAAGAGACGGTGGAGACGGTCTGACCTACAAAAAAAATAGACATAATTGAGTGATAAATAATATGTCAAAATACAGATTAGTTTAGTTTTATGAACCCTCAGCTAAGTATTTTGCACTCAACGGAAGAAACTAATTTGTCAGATTTTTCACCTGCAATTAGCAAGCGAGCCATAAAGCAAATTACATAAAATCCAAATGAAAGAAAATGCAATTTTAGTTTTGTAGATGCAAACTTTTAAAATTAAAAAACTTTCAATGCTAGCTTAATTGGGAAGCAATTAAGAAGGAAAAACAGACAGAGAGAGAGAGGGAAAAAGAGTATTAGATGGAGGAGGAAAAGTAAAAGAGGAGAGCGTATATTGCACGAATGCTAATTGATGCGACGTATGGAAAACTTTTTGTTTTCTAAGGAAAATTCTGGGGAAAATAAATGAACTTTAAATAAATAAAAGTTGAAAGAAAGGTAAATCGTTTTAGCTAGATATTGAAACGTGTTTCAGTACAAAATCACTCGAAAAATCCAAGAAGATAAAAAGTCTGCAAATGAAAAAAAGAAAAAAATACCGAAGTTTATATACCCTTGTAGCTTAATGGCGCCACTACTTTAAGCATTTGCTTCCCAGTTTATTATATGGCAGCTATATGATATATTCATACGATTTTGACCGAACTCCCCAAAATTGTGTGGAAACTGATAATATTCACAACTGGAAGGTATAAAGACGCTACCATTGAAAACAAAAAAGTTTTTCTCACTAAAACTACTTTTTCGACCGATAGTTCCTATGGCAGCTATATGCTATAGTTATCCGATTTAAATCAAACTTGGTAGAATTATGTAGTAGCATATAATATTGATAAGTGACAACTTTGGGAGCAATAGCATTGAAAACAAAAAAGTTTTTCCTACTTAGACTTTTACTCAAACATATCTTTTGTATGGCAGCTATACTATATAGTTGTCCGATTTTCATAAAACTTGGTGGAATTATGTAAAAGCGTAGAAAACTTAGAAATACGAAGATTGGGGACGTTTGCGTGGAAGACTAAAAAGTTTTTCTAACTAAAACTACTTTTTCGACCGATAATTCCTATGGCAGCTATATGATATAGTCATCCGATCCGGCCGAATTCGACAAATGTGCAGCGTATTTGTACCAAAAGGCTTCGTACAAAGTTTGGTTAAGATAGCTTTAAAACTGACGGAGGTTTTTAAGAAATTGATTTGAGTTAATATTTTACCATTTTCAAGAACATTTTATACTCGACTGCTTGATTTTGGATTGATCAAGTATGGAGCGGGTGGATTCCTCACAATTTGAGGGCTTCTGGGACAAATAAGGAATGAGACATAACCTCATTGGATTGGAAGGGGCGGCAACTGCTGCTTCTCCACCCATAATTCATAGGATCAGAGGGACAATCCGGCTGTACAACAAACTTCAACAACCCACTACTCTTTTTACTTGATTTGTTTTTTTAAGTCTTTTAGAAAAACACAGAAAAATTTGTTCGGGCTTGACTGGAAGTTGAACCCGGTACCCCTTCTGCACTTAACGTACAATGGTACACTCAGAAAATTATTTTTCTATATTTAAGACAATCGCACTAGAATCGAAATCGCCTTAAAATTTAGAAACAATTTATATTTTTAACAAAAATTTTTCTGCATTTTAGAAAGGTTTCCCTAAAAATGAATTTTTTAGAAAAAATTTTCTAAAATTTAGAAAAATATATTCTTTTTCTAAATTTTAAAAATAAAATTTTTTTTTTTTTGTATTGATGAACATTTAGAAAACTAATTCTGAAGTTTAACAATATTAAAAATTTTAATAAACAATAAAATACAGGCTGTGGCAGTTAGCCGTTAGCCTAGCAAATGTAACTCGATGCTTTCCTGGTTTCCAGATCACATATCACCGTAGTCCATAAGAAAGCCTCTGCGATAGTGCAGGCTCTCCCGCAAGTAGGAAGTAAGGGAGCGGCAATTGCTTCTGTTCAGCAGTGCGTGTGATTCCTGGCGCGACAGGGTTAATTTTCCAAAGTGGAGAATCCTGAGTGTCCTCCTCACTCTCCGGTATTGCAGAGTGTGCATTGGCTGGGCGTGGTACTGTACGGGGTATAGTCTAAACCAGAGATGGGCGCGTCGCGACGTTCACAATGCACACGAAGGCAGCGCTGCCTCGTGTGCATTGTGAACGTCGCGACGCGCCCATCTCTGGTTTAAACTCATCAGTTCGGTTCTTGCTCGGAAAATAACCGATATGGTTGCGGATTCAAGGTCAACTTGAAAGTAATTCCTAGTCGAAAGGTTGTATTGCAGTTGACTGTAGATAATGCGGGACTGACTAGCTCGAGCTTCTGCTTCGAAACTGGCTGTCTCTCTCTCTGGTGTCAATACTTCGTAGAAGTTGGCCTTGCCAGACGCTCCATGTGTTGTAATCGTTCAGATTGCAAATGATGTTGTGTTCCAGTGCTATGGATTCCCAAGTGCGGAAAAACTGCTTTTTAGTCTCAAGCAGATACGTTTTAACTACTCTTGGGAGACGAGTGGATGGCATTCGCATGGTCTTGGCAATGTATTCCACTTGTATAACACGGTGGGAAGTCCTGCTTCTAAATGTATCGTATAGTTGAGGGAGTACTGGGGTAGGTGGAACACACATTTGACAAAAAAAACGAAGGAACCTTTCTACGTCTTCAAATTGATCAACTTGTGTGAACACTTGAGCAGAATAGCAAATAATTGCTCTTGACGTGGCTAAAAATAGGGCGTATTTGCTGCTGTGGCAAATAATAAAAAAAATAGCAGCTCTTTTATTGAATTTGTTTTATTGCCTTTTCTAATTTTTAGGGGAATTTTGCCTAAAATTAAGAAAATAAACCCTAAGATTAAGAAAGTTTTTCTAAAAGAATATAAAAAAAAAAAAATTCTGCTTCGGTGATTTGATCCTAGGCCTCGCTCAACTGCGTACTTTCTTAACTATGGTTTTGTCGCTACGTCTTGCTTAAGGCTTTTTTTTCAACAACAAACCACCACGTTCGTTCATGTTCGGTGGTCATTATCCCGGAAACCAGTTTTGCTGTTGTTGTATAAGACAAAAACTATCGGATTGAGAACAACTTTACTCATTCCAGGAAAATTTGGAACATTTGTTGTCAAGAATTTGAACAACATTATTTTCTGAACAGGTTTTTTCTCTCTGTCTTTTTGTTCCCAAGAATATGGGTTCCTTAAAAAATTCGAAATATTGTTTCTGCTTAAAGTTTTCGTTTCATTTATCAAGCATTTATTTTTAGTAAACGGTGACGACTTCATTTACAGCAAATTTAAATTCACTATGAAAGTTGAATTCAAATAATCTTGTCTATTTGTTACTTTTTACTCTGAACAATTGTTAACCCAGTTTACATATTGGAAAAGAACAAAGAAACCTTCCTACTACGGCTATTCAGGTAGCTACATGAACAACAAAAAAAAAAACAAAAAATCAATTCTAGCCTCATTCCAAGCCAGCGACAAGTGCCGCCCTCGGCTTAGTTGTTGCAGGCAAAAGTGGGCGTGTGCCTTGTCGTTGTTGTTGTTGTTGTTGTGGTTGTTGTTTGCTCTGCCACTGTTTGATTGCTTTTGTCTCTAACCTACTTAGGGGGCAAAAATGTTGTGCTGCTTCTTCAGTTAAACACTTAACACGACAGGCTACTCCCATGCTATGGTAAAATATTTGCCCTCTCAAGTTTCCATTGGGGCGTTTTCCTTGTATTTCCCAAAAAGGAAATGTGAGAAGTTTTTAATACTCTGTTCCAATGTTATTAAGTTTGTCTTACAGGGAGAAGGAAGTAGGTACATAATATATTACTTTTTTACATTATTTTTTATAAAATCTACAAAAAAAATTTGAAGATCTGGTCATTAATTGTCCAAGCCTAAGTACCTTACTTAATTTAAACTAAGCTGCTGTACTTTATGTGTCCCCAAACGAGAGAGAGAGAGACAGTTAAATACCAATAAAACTAAGCCAGCTGGCGACTTAAATGAAAATGTCTTTTAAGCTGTTCCAACTAATTGAAAAACAGAAAAAATTTAAGAAAGGATAAAGAGGAAGACTGAATATAAATTACATTTTAAATAAAGCTTTTACAATTTATGATAATCTGAACTCATTATACAGTTTTGCAAGTTCTACACCTCCTATTTACCCGTATATTTCTAGTCTAAGCTCAATTGGGAATTTTGAAAATTTTATGATTTTTTGACAGCTCAAAACTTCATAATAATTTTAGGCCATATGAAAAATTTACAATTTTCGCGATATTTTTTTATTTTTACCAACGCCTGCATTGTCATCTAAACACCAAAAGCTTTCATAATTGCACTTTTAATAATTTTGAAAATTTCCCGGTTTTTTTAAGCATTTAAAAACAAGAAAGAAAATCGGTCAAGCCCGACTATAACATACTCTGTACCCTTAACGTCGCAGCTCGCATTTGCTCACGAGTTATACGCGCTCATCTCTAAGTTTCACTCTCTCTCTCTGTGTTTACTGGCCGTTTTTTGCTCATAACTTGAGTATTGTTCATCCGATCTTTATTATTTGTTCAGCAAATCGATAAATAATTTTGTTTACAAGGTATCTCTAGAAGGTACAAACGATCTATCTTCAAAACTGTAGGAGATATGACGTTTTTTCCAAATTGCGGGGGCGGGAGGGGGCGTGGCAAAAATTGAAAATAAACTTGATCTGCCTGCAAGTATAAGAAATATATGCCCCATAAATGTCAAACCTCTATCTCTTACCATCTCTGAGAACTCTTCGTTCGGACAGACGGACATGGCTATATCGAATCGGCTGTTGATGCTGATCAAGAATATATATACTTTATAGGGTCGGAAACGATTCCTTCTCCCTGTTACATACTATTGCACAAACTTAATATACTCTATGTACCTTCGGTACAGAGTATAAAAAGCTATATAGCCTCTGTTCAACTCCATTTGTGCCAAATTTCATCCGAATTCGTGCAGCGTGATTGATATTTATATACTATATGCTTATAGTTAAAACTAAATCTACAAAGGAGGGGGCAGCCATAGCTACTGTGGCTTTCGGCTGAATCTAATAATTCTTTACAGCTGAATTGAATATACAGGATATAAAGAAGGACTTAAGCTTAAAGTAACAGATTATAGAATATACAGAATTGAACGAAATACTTATTAGAGAAAGTGAATAATATAAGATGATTTAAGAAATTTCATTATATCTAGAAGGTTTTTTGGAGATGGATCTGTAAGGAAGGAGGTTAGGTTTTGGTTGGAGAAACTGTTCCTTTGGCTTTGCAGTAAAATGCACTCGTTTAGGACGTGATCTATGGTGAGAGGTTCATTTGTGTTGCAGAGGTGGCAGTTGTTACTATTGTTTTGTAAGAGCCGATTCTCGTGGGTGAGTCTTGTATGTCCAAGTCGTAGTCTGATAAGTTTTACCAGTTCTTTTCTGGGTAGGCGACTGATTTCTGACTGCTTGAGGTAGTGGTCTATATTATTTTTGCTCGGATTTAAGGACTGGTACCAGAGTGAAGTGTGCTGTATTAGGTTTATGTTAATATTTGAAAAGGCGTGTTTTATGTATCTAAGTATTAATGTCTGTTTTATTAATGTTTGAGGATGTGATTAAAGGTGATGTTGTTGCTCTTTTCGCTGTTTCGTCAGCATATTCATTGCCTAATATACCAACATGACTGGGTATCCAAAGGATTTTGATTTTTGGGAAGTACCTAATTAAAAGAGTTCTTATGGTTGCTGGATAAAAGGACGAATTGTTTCAGAATAGCATCGACAGCTGATCATGAATCGGAGCATATACATATTTTCCGTTTTTTAATTTTTGTATTTGTACTGCTTCTAGTAAAGCTATTATCTCTGCAGTAAACACAGATGAATAGCTGGGCAAAGTCGCAAGCTTAAGAACTTACTTCTCATTGGTTATTGCATATACTGTTACTTCTTTGTTTAAAGATCCGTCAGTGTATATAAATGTATGGTTACTTAATTTGTGTTTTGTTTCGTTGAATTCTCTTAAGAAGATGTCTTTGCCTGTATTCGACTTAATAAAGGATCTAAGGTGCGTATCTATTGATTCTTCTTTAAAGTGCCTAGGGGGGTGGTCCTTTAGACAGAACTTTGGTTACACTGGGCTTTGTATCTAATGTTGAGCAGACATTTATAGATTTCTGAAGGGCAGAGGTCCTGAATCTTTTAGTTTTGTTCTTTGTGATATTTTCTGTTATTTTTCTCAGGGGCGTGTCATATGAATGCGTTATTGTGTTAAATAGTTTGGCTTGTAATTGTTGGGTTCTTGTTTCAATTATAATATTAGTAAGATGTACCGAAAAGAAATTGCATACAATTCAAATGAATATTTCTCCCAGTGTGAGCTTTCGATCACGCCATGCAATGTGCTGTTAGAAAGCTTGATCAATTCGGAAGAATTTTAGATTTTTCGCTTGCTCTATTTGCTTTTAGTTTTTACGATGCCATGAATCGAACAGCATGTACCGAAAACACAGTTGCTGTACTGAAAATTGAATTTCGTACAGAAAATTAGCTAAACGCTTTAAAGACATGTTCACTAAAAGACTTGCCGAAAACCGACAGCAAAACAAGTTTACATAGTCCAAAACTAAAACAATCGGGCTTAATAAAACGATGTCGATGTGTCGCTAAAGCATTTCAAAGATACAAAGAGTGAAGCAAAAGTATAACCTGAAGACATACAAAAAACCAAAAAACTTAAAAAAAAGTCAGCAACAAGTAGAAGTTGGAAAGCAGAGAGCTCGAAAGCTTTATGATCGGTTGTACAATGATGCAGTCGAATGCATTGTGATGGAAGACGAAACTTATTGCTCACTTACTTCAAGACTGGCATAACTTAAAAAATTCGATTGTGTGAAAAACACGTCGATTTAACCTAGAGAAAACAGTACTTTTTATTTCGCACCATGACGAGCTGAGTTGATATAGCCATGTCCGTCTGTTTTTATGCTATCGCCTCCGTTAGTTTTCAAAGCTATATTAACCAAACTTTGCACGAAGTCTGTAGATACAAATACGCTGCGGATCGGATGACTAAAACATAAAGCTGCCATAGGAAGGATCGGTCAAAAAAGTAGTTCTAGTGCGAAAAACTTTGTTGTTTTCAATGGTAAAATCTTTTTACTTTCCAATTACGAATATTATCTGTTTCAACAGAATTTTGCGAGCTTGATCAAAATCGGGTGAATATACCGTGTAACTGCTATATAACAAACTGATAGGCATAAGGGAGGCTGCAAGGGTATATAAACTTCGTTCGAGCCGAAGTAAGCTTTTCTCTATTTTTTATACTCTGTACCAAAGGTACACAGAGTATTTTAAGTTTGTGCTAAAGTATGTAACAGAAAGTAGCAGTCATTGGTTCGTACCTTCTAGAAATGTTTAGTAATCAAGATTATTTATTGACTTGCAAAAGAAATAATAAAGATCAGATGAACGATAATCCAGTTATGACCAAAAGAAAGTTACTTCCCGCGCTCTTTAGCTACGAGGGTTTAATGTGTAACTAACTTTATTGAATATCACATAAGCTAACAATTATCGTCAAGTCGAACGGAGCGATGCAGGCGCGTGCCGTGCGTGGCCGAAGCCAAGCCAGAAACTGAGCGCTAGGGATGGCACGTGTTGTCGTTCTGCTATCGCGTCAGGGATGGTGCTCGATAAATGGTGTGACCAGAGGTGGCCAGGGCTGCCACAGCTCTGGTAGTTGTGGCGTCATCTATTGGTCAGTTTTGAAATCCCTCATTGTTCAAAGCCAGTCCATCTATTGTTCAGTAGTGCTGTTTTCAGCTGCTACTGACTTTCTTACTTGTTAATTTCGGCTTGCTGAAGAAAACTTTATTAAGTTCTCAGTCATTAATAAGCTGTCAGCCGTTGGATAAAGTGTATTACGACAAAATAGCATTAAATTCAGCAGTAATTCGATTTCTATTTCTTAAAGTTGCGTATTTCTACTTATCAGTCGACGCTCTTAGAAATAACGTACAAAAGCCGACTTGAGTTGTTTAAATATATATATTTATATTCTTCAAAGTTCACATGTTCAGTCAGTTATTCACTCACTCATGAACAACCCAACATTAGTAGCCGAAGTCATGTCTCTCTAGGTGTCCCAAACTCAGTCCGCGCGCTTAGGCAAGCATATCAACGTCGGCTTGCTTGGCTTACACTTTTTCTGTTCTCTCTTTCTGGCAAACTCTAATCTAAAGGCTCTATAAACTCTAAGCTCTTACTTCACCTAGCTTAAAGTACGTATCTACCTTTCAGTTCCGATAATTGTAAGCTTTGACAAATCCCACGTTTGCCCTGCATAACTCAATCTTGTCATACGATACCATTGCATATAAAATTCAATTTCATTAACAATTTACCAACTTTGCGTCAGAAGATTCTAAAAATAAATCATCTAGCTAGCACGTGCCAGAGACACTTTGTGTGGCGAATGAAGATTGAGTGGGGGGGACTGGATAGATAGCTGGGATGGATGGGAACGGGGACATTCTGTGCGCTGCTCAATTGATTGGCAAGCAAAAATCCAATATCAATAAACTACCAAATAACACGTCTCGCATAAATTGTTGAAAATCATTTCTGATGGCTTTGTCACTTGATACCACAACTAAGCGAGATATCGAAATAGTTGATTGATTTTAGTTGTTTTTATCTAATTACATAACAAATAAAAAAGTAAATACTGCTATCTCTAGAGCGCGTAAGCATCATAAATTACAAAAAAATTTTGTGGCCTTTTCTTCAGTTTTTGTTTTATTCACTTTTGCCCATGTCATGGCGTTTACACACGAAATGAAACGATTAGTCATTGGGCCCCACTTCCCCACCCAAAATTTCATTTTTATTGTTGTAAATATTACAAAAAGGGCGCCTGTGGTTTGAGGTGGCGTGCGATGGGCTTGGGACAGGCTGGCGCCTGTGATAATTGTTATGCAATAGTTCAGACTTTGATGACTTTTTGCTGGGCTGTCAATGGGTGCTCCAAAATGGAGCATTATTCTCTGCTTTATTTAGCCCAGGGGGGGGGGTCAGGTTAGCACACTTTGAACGTGACTTTTGTTTATGTTGCTTGACATAAAATTGAATTCCAAAGTGTATCATGAATTGAACTCAGCAATAAGACTACGAGAATGTATTAGAGACGCTTTGCACAAGATTCTTAAAAGCTTGAGACACTAAATACTGAATCATTTGTGTGGGTCACAGGGTTAGTCAGCCAAAGTGATTAAAAGCAATGATGCTAGTATGCTCTCCAATTGAGACTGATAATAACAAAATTTTCTGTGTTGAATTGAGCATAGTTCTTTTACGGACGCCTGACTGGGGAACTAAGTTTCGATTTCTCAATGTCCGGTTAGTCAAACTGACCTGAAATTAGCAAAATTTAAATGTCTCAAGCTGAGTTTGGCGAAAGCCGAGCTACAAACTTAAACGCTATCTCATGTTCAGTTTAAGTTTTGAACTCTAGTTTAGTACTGAAAGAGTGATTGGTATTTTCATCAATACATCCACGGAACGGAATTAAAATTGGAAGAGAACGAGAAATGAATAAAAAATGCAAAAGAGTACAGGAAGGGGACTAATATTTTACTGATGTGGATGTTGCCAAATTGGTTCAACGATTCAGGTTGAAATAATTCTGGCTACGTTTAAAGATCAAGTGTCTTTTCAGAGTAACAGGTAAAACCTTAATTTCAATATATCATGACTTGGTTTGAGAGACTCCAGGGGGAGGTGAACTTCTACCTCATCCAGATACTTAATGGTCAAGGATGCTTAAGAAGCTATCTTCATCGCTTCGGGAACGACAGCAGAGTGCACTTGGTGTAGCGGTAGGTATCCTCGATACGTTTGTTAAGGTACTGCCGAAGCTCTTAAGTCAAAGACTCGTCGATGCCGATGGGCTTTCGCCAATCGAGTTCGGTTTTAGAAAGCCAAAGTGAATGGTGGATGCGATTGACAAAGTGGTCATAGTTGCACGCAGTGTTGCCAAATCAGCTTTTTTTCCGTCATTTCTAGCTTCTAGCTTTAAAACCTTATTGCGGAAAATATTTAGAAACAGTGGAAAGCGGAAATTCTGGCTTTTTGAAAAATGATTTCCCCTTTTTTTCAGCTTTATTTTTATTTTGAAGTCATTTGCAAAACTTATAAGCAAATCGATAGTTTGTCACCTCTGTCAGCCATTTATCGACCCTAATAGCCACCTTTAACGTTAAGGAAACTGTCATCTCAAAGTACTAGACAAGTTTACAGATCGTTTGACAAAAATTCCAAAAGTTTTCAAACAAAAAAGTCGAACCCGGAGTTTAAGACTTGGCTCCGGAAGAATGAATCGGAAACCTCTTGAGCTTGCTTATTGCAAATGCACAACATGACAATGTAAACTTCACTAAACTTGGACTTGAAAAAAAAATTTGTTTCATCAGATACTAATATTAATAAATTACAAGTAGACGATTTTGAGAAAATTGTTATCAAAGATTTATCTATTCGAGACTGCTGCATCAACTTCTAAGTTGAGTTTATAAAGCAACTGAGCCTTAGGCACTGATTTACTTTTTGGATTTTCACACAATTTATTGTATTAAGCAATTTAATTAATTTTAGTTTAACTGACCATCTTAGCATTCTTTAACAAACTGACATATTTTCGGTTGACAACATTCTACGGCCAAAAAACAAAGCATTGTTACCATTTTGGAAGTATTTTTCGTAGAAGATATCGGAAAATAAAGGGTCAATGTAATGATATACATTTAGTAAAACGGAAGAACGACGATGAAACTAAAGTTTTGGAGTAAAGTAATCGACTCCAAGGACTCTGGAGGTAATCAAAGACTTTTTGAGTTGCTCTTGTCATGGTCCAACGCTGAAGTTAAGCGAGTCTTTAGTCAGGTTAATATTGTAAAATCAAAACTCAGAAATCTAATGAAGGTGAGCACGCTCAACTAAATATTATGTATAAGATATTGGAAATTGGTGAAACTACAATTAGAATATTACATTCAAAATATTATATGTGTTATAGTTACAGATACGGGCTACGTCGACATGCTACGTCGATTATAAGGGCCTTCCTAGTTACCTTAAGCTAATAGGCACAACTAAGGCCTACGACAAGGATGGGGACGAGGAATTTCATCACTCTGATGATATATTAAATATATTTTAAATATATAATTGCAAAAATAATTAGAAAAGCCATGCGCTTTTTTTCCGCCTTTTTTGTCGAGAACTACAGATTTTTTTCCTCTCCGTTCCGCCGAAAACGGACTTTTTTTCTCAAAAAAAGTTAAGGGCTCAAGCTGGAAACGAGGATCTAAGGAGTACTGAAAAACAATTGAATCCGAATAATAAACGCTTTAGGTGAAGTTGGAGTTCTGCATTACCTCCAAGCAATAATTAGAGTTCTTACATATGCCACGGCAGAGAGGCAATTAAGCCCGTCAGATGTTTGCAGGTGATTCACAAGGCTCCGTGCTTGGACGGGGTTCTGCGACTGTCTCTCAGACAGAAAATATCTCTCATCGATGATGACTTTTAGCAAGCCAATCTGGCATTGTTCCATGGGGTGCTCTCGCTACATAAAAGGCGTATGTGGATCGTCTAAGTGCGCTCAGGGTTTCTTCTGCGTATTGTACGTAGTCTCAATGCTGATTTGGCCGTGATTTTACTTAGTTGACAATGGCAGTATAACATTTCTGAACCTCTTGGACTATAGTAGAGCATTTGACACGGTTAACCACGAAATTTTGTGCACGAAACTCAAACAATTGTATATGTTCTCAAACACAGCTGTAAAATTTCTACAGTCATATCTGGCGGATCGGTGACAATCGGTAGTTACCCTTAAAGAATCTTCATCATTCTTGGCTATAAAACGCGGTGTCCCGCTGGGATCCGTTCTTGGGCCTCTCCTGTTTTCAATATGTAATGTTCATATATATGCGGACGATGTTCAGTTATATGTTAGTAGACCCTTGTGTAAGATTATGTGTAAGATGAATGTGAATTAGATAAACCAAGTGATTGGGTTGAAAGAAATGGACTTGGACTAAACCCATGTAAGTCAAAATGCTTGGTTATCAGCAACAAAAGTGTTAGGACTGACAACTTGCCACGGCTAAAAATTAATAACACTTCAATTAAGTATATCGAGCGAGCCAGCAATTTGGGTTTTACATTTAATTCATCTCTTACATGGAAAGACCATATAATCAAAACCACAGGCAAGATGTACGGAATCCCCAGAAACCAATATCTGATAATGAACTTTCTGCCAGTCAAAATTCGGTTGCTGATAGCCAAGACTTTGCTTACCTCAGTTCTTTTTTATGGAGTTGAAGTTTTTAACAATTGTGATTCAGAAAGCCAAAGGATGCATCAGGTGGCATTTATATATATAATCGAAAACGAACTGACAGAATATCTGATGTTTCTATAAAGATATTTAATTTACCCCTGCTGTCGTGGATGGACGTAAGAAGTCTAGTTCTTTTACATAAAATAGTTGGAACCCATGAACCTTCATACCTGTCCCAGAAACTTAATTTCAGTATGTCAAGAAGAACGAACAATATTATATGTAAAAAAGTTAGGTTATTTATGCTGTTCGCTATTGGAACCGACTACCACACGAAATTAAGACTATAAGATACGCTACGCAGTTTATTATTATAAATATTATTATAAAAATCGCACCTACGAACCATAAACCATCAAAACTAAAAGTAAATAAATAAATAAAATATTTTGAGCTATATATCAATGTTAAATATATGTAAAACTCAGATATGTATTGAATGTTTAGATTTAAGATAATACTTAAGTAGGATCATAAATGTTTCATTTCTAAATTTAATAACTTTTGTGACTAGCGCTTTAAATTATAAGTATAATGTACTTGTAGCGTTAGGATGATTAGCCAATAAAGTAAGAAAGAAAGAAAAAAGCAAATGAGAGGTACAGCGCTTCACAGTTGAGTGGCGCAAATTAACCTAACAATGGTACACAGCAGCAGGAAGCGAGGCAGCGGAGCAACGAAAAGTGGCAAAATCGTAGGGACCCATAACCTAATACAAAAGTTATTGCCATGGCTGTCCAGAAAACATGTTAAGGTGAACTTTCATCTAACACAGCTTCTTAGTGGACATGGCTGTTTTAGGAGCTAGCTGAAAAGAGTCGGGAAGGATGATCGATAAGAGTGCATATGATGCGAAGAAGGCCCCATGAAGGATGCCATGCCGTCTTCTTCGATTGTGAAAGGTTTGAGACTGAAAGGGCGGAATTATCCAGAGTGATGGGCGGCGATATATCCGAAGATAATTTATAATTTATCCCATAAATGCTAATGTCGAAATCTTTGAGGTAGACTGGAGACTGGATATGGGTCATTCTTTTTGAAACCGAACAGTTTTAAAATTTACCATTTTTGATTTAAAAAAAAAAAATCCGAAATTAGATCTCGACACTCCCACCAAAACGTGATTTACGGTTTTGAAAAAAAAAAATTTTGGTAATTTTATAAACAATTTCAAAAATCATCAAAAACGGAAAAATGGAAAAAAAGGGTTTTTTAAAAATTTGATTTCTCTGGTTTGGTTTATCGGACAGGTCTCGATATTGCTGAACAGTATTTTACTGTATCTATCTAAATCTAAAATTAATATCTTTTAAAATTGTTTAATTGTATTAAGTAATTGTTGCTGAAGTTTATAATAAACATTTTTTTTTTAGTGTTAACCACCATGATATAGGTTCTAAGAATATTCATTTTATCATGAAAATTTACTGATGAGAATACTTTTTTTTTATCAAATATATTTCCTAGTTTTTTCAGTCAATATTTTATTAAAAATTAAGCAAAAAAAACATTAATTTCTTAATGCAAGATTTGATAACTCCCAAACCATTAACTAAGTCTACAAAAAAAATTGTAACGCATAGAAGGAAGCATCTTCGACTACACAAAGTATATATGTTCTTGATCAGCATGACGAGCTGAGTTGATATAGCCATGTCCGTCCGTCTGTCCGTCCGTCTGTTTCTATGCTATCTCCTCCGTCAGTTTTAAAGCTATCTTAACCAAACTTTGCACGAAGCCTTTTGGTACAAATACGCTGCACATTTGTCGGAATCGGGCGGATCGGATGACTATATCATATAGCTGCCATAGGAATTATCGGTCGAAAAAGTAGTTTTAGTGAGAAAAACTTTTTTGTCTTCAACGCAAACGTCCCCAATCTTCGTATTTCTAAGTTCTCTATGCTTTTACATGATTCCACTAATTTTTATAAAAATCGGACAACTATATAGTATAGCTGCCATACAAAAGATATGTCTGAGAAAAAGTCTTAGTAGGAAAAACTTTTTTGTTTTCAATGCTATCACCCCGAAACTTGTCACTAATCAATATTATATGCAATACCAATTTTGATCCAAATCGGATGACTATAGCATATAGCTGCCATAGGAACTATCGGTCAAAAAAGTAGTTCTAGTGAGAAAAACTTTTTTGTTTTCAATGGTAGCTTCTTTATACCTTCCAGTTGTGAATATTATCAGTTTCCACACAATTTTGGGGATTTCGGTCAAAATCGGATGAACACATCGTATAGCTGCCATATAACAAACTGGGAAGCAAATGCTCATAGTAGTGGCGCCTTCATGCTACAAGGGTATATAAACTTCGGTCGAGCCGAAGTTAGCTGTCCTCTATTTTTTCATGTTAAAATTATAATTTTTAAACGTATTTCCACTCTCTTTTCAAGATTGCCGGGGTATTCATTTTTTTAAAAGTTGTTAACTAGTCTTAATATTCGATTGTCATTCTAAAATCTCATCTCATTTGATTTTTAGTTTATAAAAAAAACTTAAAAAATATTTCTGATAATAAATCAAATAACTTTAGCTTAGTCTAAATTCATAAAGTATGCCTTGCTTTGCCCTTCAAATGTTCTATTAACTGTGTCGCCTGTCAACACGCGGCGTATGCGCAATGTGCCAGCGGCAATTTGATTGATTTTCTTGGAAAAGGGAAATTAATTTCAAAAAAACAATAAATACTCACCCCAACTGGTACCGGTGCGTCCAAGGCATTGGCTAGTTTCACCGTTCCATAGGAATTTTTTGAAACCCTCCCATTTGCCCATTTTTACCGGAGGCGTATAATATTCACCAATTTTCTTCTCGGCCATTTTTATAAAGTTTTTTTGTTTTTCGTTTTCCTTTGTTTTTTTTTACGTTTGTGGTTGTCACTTGGCTTGACTTTAGGAGGGTGTCCTGTCTATAAAGCTAGATTTAAACTAGTTTTACTTGTTGTTGTTTTTGTTGTTGTTGTTTTGTGTGTGGCTTAAAGTTGACGATTAAGTTTTGAATAATATTTATAATATTTATAGAATTATTTATTGGTGTTTTGGATTTGGTTTTTTGTTTTGGGTGAGTTTATCTTAATCAACTGCGTTGGTACAACATTTTTATAGATGTTTTTGGATGTTGTTTTGGAATGTTCGTAGCAGAATTTTGCTTAGATTTGCTTTCAATTTTTCGTACTGAAAGTAAGGAAATAATTGATTAAATATTTTGTTATTATTTTAAGGATGGTTTTTTTTGGTTGCTTTGATAGTTTTTGAAAGTTAGTTGTTATTTTTGGTTAACTTATGAATTAGAGTCTTTGATATTAGTTTTAGTAAATTTTGTTACATATTAATGCAATTTCTTAAATATTTTTAATTTGTTTGGGGAATCTTTATCACATGTGTAATTTGTTAGAAGCTGCTGAAGCTTAGACTCTTCTAGGAGAGTTTAATTCAAATATTATCAAGAAAATATTCTAGTTGCCACGAAACAACCCAAACTATGCAATTCATATTGAGACTGAATTTAAGAGCTGATTCGGCTCTGAACACAGCTGATGTATTTGAATTTATGATTGGATGAAGTTGGATCACACTGAGTAGTAATACTTTTGAAGCGCTAAAATACCGACAGCAAATCATAAATTAATTCTCTTAAAGTAACATAAGTTAGATTTTTGAATCTTTCATTTTTGGATATATTACCTACTTGAAAATTTTCGGAAATTTCTTACTTCTTCTTTGATCAAGTCTTAAGAAATCAAAATTATCAAAAACAATTTCTGATTGATTGGATTTGGAAACGGTAGGAGATCTTAAAATTTATTATAGGGTTTTATAGTTACAACACTCATGTTCTCCTTTTATATCGCCGAACCAGCATGGATTTGTTAAAGACAGATCCATTACTACAAACCTACTGGAATTTACTTCTTCAGTGATTCATGGTTTCACTCAAGGTAAACAAACAGATGTTATCTTTACTGATTATAGTAAGGCTAACGATAGTGTCTCTCATTGCCTTCTGATTTTTAAATTGCGTCTGCTGGGATTTCTACTGGGGATTCTTAATTGGATAAAATCTTATCTCCAGTCTAGAACTCAGAAAGTAGTCTTTAATAGTAGCACTTCTTATCCGGTATTTGTGACCTCTTCAGGTTGATTTGAATTCCATATTTATGTGGTGCTCTTACAATTTGTTGCAAATGAACATCATTGCATTGAACATCTCTCCAGCCGATTTGGCTCGGATTTGCGCCTGCTTGCAGGCTCGACTATAGGCCTCATGACGTGACACTTCGGCCAGTTTGCTGCAGAAAGTCTCCTGACCAATGCGCTTAATGATCAGCTGGCTAATGTCCTCGCGTCGCTAATTTGGCAAGGAGGTGTCATTGAATTGGATGCACAGACCCATGAGAAAGGCGCACATGCCCTGGACCAAAAACTCGCGCTCATCATGCTCATTGGAGCAGAGCTGGGCCGTCAGGTAGGCCATCGTGCCCTGCGTCTCTAGCAGAGCCTTTACAGCACCCGGACAATGCGCCAACCAGAGGCTTAGAAGCATGAGCAGACCCACTTTGCTTTGCAGACGATAGCGCGCCTGCTGCATGAGATTGGTGCACTGTTCCAGAAGTGTAATGGGTCGATGGCCGCCCGGAGTTGCCAATAGGACACGCAACAGCTCCTCTTTGAGGGCCACATTCTCTACTAGTGTGTGCATAAGAGCCACGGCCGAGAGCCCAATTGGCCAACGGATCTGTGGAGAACAAGCCAGTGCAGAGAAGCTGTCCCGTGGACAGAGAACTCACTTCCGAAGCACTAGATGGAAACAGGGTCTGCACTACGGCTCGCTGTCCCTCCGAGTTGCGGAAAAGGAAGCATTCAAAGCAATACAAGACGGCACAGCGCAGGGCCAACAGTTGCTTCTCATTGATCATGGACATGAGCAGCACCACTATGGCTGGTCGAGGTGGATTGCTGGGCGCCATCACACGGCTCAGTTCATTCTGATTGTCTCGTTCCCCGCGTACCACCTCGGCCATTGCATTGATGGTCTCAGTCAGGAAGATCCGCCGGCACGCCAAGAGCTTATAGCCCGTTTGTTTAATCAGTTTCGACTCATATTCCCAATCATTTGCGAGTCTTTTTCATATGCATGAGTCATTTTGGAGTCTTTTTATATCGGACATGAAATTCATCTCTTTAATCTTCAAAAGGGCTATAAAATAGACTCATCAAGGCGATTCTTGTTAAAATGATTTTCCTGGGTTGAAAAATGTACTACATTTGCAGATTCATTCTTCTGGAAATCGCCATATGGATTGGATTTCTAAAAAGCATCTTTAATTACACTAGTTTATAGCCAAAAAAACCCATTTCTACTGAAATTGTTTTTAAGTGTAGTTTGGATTGGTGATCTTAAAAATCGATTTCAAAAAGTTTTTCATCGCAACGTTTTTTAAATATGAATTTTTTCCATTTTTTCGGTAGGTGCACTTACATTTTGTGCCATATCTCACTTCGTAATCGTTAGATGAAGTCAAGCAAGATATGAATCGAAAGGCAATTGTATTGTCAATAATCGCACATAACACTATTTTTAAATCGGAAAAAAAAGAATTTTTTGCTCAAAAACACAATAAATTTCGTTTCCAATCGCCTAGAAAAAATATTTAAAAATTCAAGAAAACTATTTTTATTTTTTCTACTTAAGAACCGCACTTCTGCGAAGAAAATATGATATCGATGAATAAAATCTATAAAAAAATACACGATCTGTGAGCAATTGAGGCTGATAAAAGTGGTATTTTGGAGATTTTTTAAAAATACATTTTCATTTGCTGCGAATTTTGTTCTGTTCTGTTATTATTTTGACCAAAAGACGAAGAAAAATGAAAAAAATATGTCTAAACACTTAAAATACTCAAATTTCACTGTTAGTTCAATTAAATTGATCCAGCTACAATATTTTTTCCAGGGCTGCAAACCGGGTTTGAACCGCACCAGTTCAAACCTGGAATTCCGGCATTTTTTTACTGTGAACCAAACACTGAAACGAACCACGAGGACGAAAATAGATGAACCCGAACCCGTTCCGAACCCAAGCTTTTGGTTCGGTTCAAAAATAAATTTAAATTCGTAAAGAATCAGATCGTGATATTGTATGTAGTACTTCTTTGCCTACCTATGTACATGTGTATACATTCATAAGTATGCGTAATTTATATTACATACACATACTTTCATTCGGAGGTATTAATTTGTCATATACTACAAATTCAATGTAAACACCTATTTACACTGCACAATGTATTGAACGTATTATTTTGCGTCTTATATGTACATTTACATATGCGCCAATCTAACCAACTCGGTGCATGCTACTGCAGAAACATGTCAACCGAATTGTCCAGCAACAAAAGTACATACATTCATACAAACAAGTGTGTGCCGTACGCAGCGTTGCCAATTTAGCTATTTTCTAAGCTCGAAGCCGGAAACTATTCAGTTTTTCCGGAGCCTGAAATTCTAGCTAATTATTTTATATTGTTTAGCTATTTTAAATTAATCTCTGTTAAGTTTTTGCATTTTTAACAGTCGATATTTTGTGGGAAAAATAGCTAAATTGGCAACACTAGCCACGCGCCAAAACTTGGGCGCAAAGAAGAATCGAAACAGAGAGAGACTGAAAACACACAAGTCAGAACAATAAAAACGCGCATTTCATTTCATTTGAGAAGTTTTGACTGAGAAGGTGTGAAGCAAAAACGACAAATTTAATATTTACAAAATTTACATACAATGTAAGCACTGATACATCAGAATGTCACGAATGCAAACTAAATATGACCGGCGGGCATGCAGCAAATTTAATGCGGCACCTTCAAAAGAAAACAAAGGCATTTTTGATCAAATCATTGTGAATAAAAGTTCCAAGTGTGGCGAATAAACACCAATCGATGCTCAATTTTGTGAGTGAACGACTGACTAAAGAGCATACGAGAAAGCATAATCAATGTTTTGCAGAATCGTTAAGATTGGAAAAAATATGTCGGTACATATCTACATTCACAGTAATCTAGACCTCTCAATAATTGTCATAAATGTCAGAATTTTTTTTAGAGGGCGGACTGAAGATTTATACACTAGCAATGAAGGAAGTCCATATCCAGCACACCAGCTCCAATCTCAGGTCAATTATAATCAACGTCTTACAGTCTTACAATGTATTTAAACGTCAGATGTATCCCTATTGTATTGTAATTTTATATATAATATATTGGGTAAATCGTGCAACAAACCAAGGTTCGAACCAAAACCAAAGCCCAAAAACCTCGAACCTTAAATTTCCGTACCTTAACCGTTTGTAAATTTTGGTTTGAACCTGCAAACCGGAGGTTCCAAAACATTTTTTGGGTTTGCAGCCCTGATTTTTTCATAGATTTTCTTCATCAATACATTATTATCTTTGTAGAAGTAAAATTCTTAAGTAGAAAGAACAAAAAAATTTTTTTTTTAGATTTTCCTAAGCGATTAAAAAAGGAAATTTCTTTCATTTTCGAGCAAAAAATCTTTTTTTTTAAAAATATTTTTGGTCATTGTATTCAAAGTTCTAAACCGATCTGAGAACAATGTTCTACGCTATAATTGACAATCTAATTACCTTTCGATTCAGATCTTACTTGACACCATCTGACGATTATAGATTGAGATAGATTAAAAAACGTTGCCATTAAAAAATGTTTGAAATGGATTTTTCAGATTACCAATCCAAACTACACTTAAAAATAGTTTCAGTAGAAATGTGTCATTTAATTTTTCTTTATTTTGTAAGCTAGTGTTATCAATTCAAGCGATTCTGTACTATAAAATAGTTTTTTTCAGTCATAATATTGAGAAAGTTACTAGAGATCTTAAGAAATTGACTCAAAATATTGCTTGAATCGAACCATTTCCTTGTATGCAGGCGGTTCGGTTCGGTTTAAGGATCGGGAGCTTAAAAATTTGAAAGGTTTGGTTCAAGGTACCCGAAAAACCCGAACCGAATCAGTTCTTTAGAACCGATTTGCAGCCTTGTTTAAAACATGTAAAAAAAAACAGTTTTGCTTTTGCACAGCCTTCACCTTCATCAGCTATTTGTGTCAGCTGTGAAATAAGTAGCTATGAATATGAATTCGGCCTTAAACAGTAGGTACTATTTTCGGACTTGGCCCAGAAGGATTTCCAAGTCAAATATAACAGTAAATAAATAATAACTAAACTTTTTTCGACATTAGTTGTGTTTTTTTGCAGTCTTGTGGTCATACAAGTTATGTTGTCTGTACAGCTGTTTCAAGAACTCATCAGTAGAGTACACTGTCGTCTACAGGTTAGCAGAAGACTTACTGCTTTGAATTTATAAGATGAAATATTGAAAATTCCTACTGTAAAACAAGTTTAATTGCTGGTTTGCTCTTAAAAGTAGGCTATGACTTTTGCGAATTGCGTTTGACATAAAATTGTACACTTTTTAATATCGAACAGCTGTGGTAAAACAATCTTAGAGAACAAATAATGAAATAAAATGTATTTTTAGCAGCTGCCCGATGTGACATTTCATTTAACGAACTGAAATGCCGACGGTTTGAAGCCGGCATAAATGTACGAGCTTTGGTGCAGCTTTACTTGCAATTTTGGAGGACAAACCGCAAAAGCACAAAAGAGGGGTCCAAGGGGAGACCCTTTTTTTTAGAATATTTTAAAACTAATCTTCCCAGTCGAAGCACAATTTTGTTCACTCTCTTCTAAGCTAGTTTCCTGCATTTGTTGAGTTTTCTTTAAATTATTTGCACTTTGCTGCTGCTTATATAAAATTTCATTTTAAGCATTTGCTAAATTTTTCCATTTTTCTTTTTCTTTCGCTTGCTGTTGTTGTTGCAATACGGCGCAGGCTTCACCAGTCACAAGGACACTTGCTACAAATTTCACTGCTGTCCATCAAATCCTTTAATTAGTCTTTGTTTTTTTCACATTCTTTGCTGTGTTTTTTTTTTTTAGAAATTAATTGAAAGTTTTGTTTAAATTATTTAATTGATTAATTTGCGTTTACGTAAATTTAATCTGCAGTCTGCCTGCCTGAGTATTTGCCACACACTCTGCCAACTGTTATGTAATATCAAGCGTGAGCATGGAAAAAGCCTCGACACAAGTCCCAAAGCCAGCTGAAGCAGAGAGCATGCGCCCGACAGCAAATAAGAGAGAGAGTGAGAGAGAGAGAGCGAGTCTCTGGAACTTTGCGCTTGGAAGGGTACTCTTTTCTATTTTAGTTCTTTTTTTTTGTTGCAGCTTTGGAATCGCACGAAAATATAATATTTGTAGGGGCCACAGAAGAAAAAAAAAATGACAGCTGGGCGCCAGCTAAATGACAGTTCTGGGCGAGCGTAGGGAAAAAAAATCTTAATTTTTGCAATTCTTTTTTTGTCAACTGACGCCCCAAAAGCATGCAACACATTTTTCATTACAAAAGAGAAACAGGAATAGCAGCTGAAACTGCCTTCAGGCAGCAGCAAGCTGATGATGTTGATTATGCCAAGCGCTTATCATAGAATTTTCCGTTTTGCTTTATGCTTATTTTTTTTTTTTTGGCTTGGCTTGGCTTGGCTTACATTTTAGTGCGGCCGCCGTCGACGTTGACGTCGCACATTGCGCAACGCGGCCGCTGCTGCTGCTGCTGCTGCTGCGGCTTGGCTTCTGCCTGTGGCTTTGCTGAGAGGGTGTCTGTGAAAAGGGCGTGAGTGCGGGTGCAAAAGTAGTGTCTAGTAAAAGGGCATGGCGCACAAATGTAGGCAACGCCAATCACACACACACACGCACACGCACACAAAGACAACCGCAGAAGGCAGCGCCTTACACATCACAAATGGCGGAGATTGATTCTATCAATATTTAAGCAACGATTTAGTAAACGAATAATTTGCATAATCAACAAAAAAAAATTATGTAAACACAAAATGCTGCTACTTTGTAATGGAAAACTAAGTGATTTTTTGATCTAACCTCTCTTATGTGCGTACCTGCTGTAGAGTAACAATTCATAGCTCATCATAACTCATTATTAAGTGGCAATTCTTCCAATAGGTAGACGATATCCAGTGCTGCCACTTGAGATCTAGCATCTTTTAAAAAAATTTGCAACTTTTTTTGAAAAATTTTTTTTTGCAATTTGAGCAACTTTATTACAAAATTTGCAATTTTATTGATTTTCTTTAGAGTTTTTTACTTTTTTTTATACCTTTTATACCTTTGCAATTGCACAAATTACGATTAATAGTGGTTCACAAAGATATGGGAACTTCTATTTGACTCAGTGGGTCGATTATATGAACAACTTGATAGTGTTCGCTCACTTCTTTTGCTGTGTTTTGTGATTGGGTTAAGTTGCCAAAAATTTATAAGCAAAATTTTCGTGATGCCTGGCTGCAAGATGAGGAGTTCAAGCATAGACTAGGATATCTAGATAAGTAAATTGCGCAGTCGACACCGCTTCTGTCAGAAATTAGTCAGCTGTTCGCTCTCACTTACGCTCTCTGGGTACATTTGGGAATATGGCCGTCTCGCTCTAACCACTGTGATTTCCTATGTGGCACTATAAAGTATGTAATCAATGTATATAAGGCACTATCGCTTAAACGAGTCAAAATTGAAAGGCAGCGCAAATTTTATCTCTAATACTCATTCTCCATGGTTCAAGCAATGGATTCGCAAGGCATTTACCCAAAAACAAAAGTTGCCTTTCGTTCCAAATTCAACAAAAACGGAGGAACAGGAAGCGGCACTATGCCTATAATAAGTGATCTTATTTTCATCAATCCATACATATATTTGAACGAAATTTTCACATAATTTTTCCAATTTTTATCAATTTTTTTTTTTAAATTTAGCAATTTTTGCTTCGGAGATTCAGACAGCACTGACGATATCGGATTTCTAGATTTAGAAGCTGAAGTAAACCACTTATTCACCATTTTTGAGAGAAAACAATTCTTTCGGGAGATAAATAAAAACAGTGCTGTAAACCAGTTTGGAGTTAAAACACTCCGAAGTCGGAGACTCAGAACAATTTTTTCTTTCCGAACCCGATTTTTTACCGTTTATTTTCTGATGAAGATAAGGCAATCTTTGGCTTAAGAGCTAGAAAATATTGATTCTTTTAACAGAGTTCAAAGAATTGCCTTTAAGTTCTAATGATTTAAAGTTTACAGAAAACTACACAAGGCAACAAAATTAGACTTTTTCCAGTATATTGAAGGGTTGGTAATGATTCTAGATGATTTTCGTGTGCGGAACACGAATCTGTTTTCGGAAATAGTTTAATTTAACAATAATTTGATCTTAAGATACAAAAAATGCCTTATTTGACTCTTTTAGACGCATTTTGTGGAGAACCTATGCGTTGGTTTTGACTTTCTTTGATATTATCGGAAAGAACTATTCCTTAACTTTGAAATAAACTATCCCAAACAGTTCTACGATTTTTATACCCGTTACTCGTAGAGTAAAATTGTATACTAAAGTCGTGCAAATGTATGTAACAGGCAGAAGGAATCATTTCCGACCATATAAAGTATATATATTCTTGATCAGCATCAACAGCCGAGTCGATATAGCCATGTCCGTCTGTCCGTCTGTCCGTCCGTCCGTCTATCCGTCTGTCTGTATGAACACCTAGATCTCAGAGACTAGAAGAGCTAGAGCAACCAATTTTGAAATGTAGACTCCTATTGTCTGCACGCAGATCAAGTTTATTTCAAATTTTTGCCACGCCCACCCCCGCCCAGACAATAAAATTGTTGAATAACTCCCACAATTTTTGAGATATCAAATTTAAAACTTAAGTTTATATTCGCAACATCTATAAGCCCATTTTCATCAAGATCGGATGATAAATATCCGAGTTAAAAAAATGTTGCATACTTTTCGGCTGTTTCACCTCAGGCACACAGGAAGGTTATTAAAAATTTCTATGCATGAGTAACGGGTATATCGAAGTCGGTTAGAGCCGACTTTAACTTACGCTCTCGTTATACTCTGTACCAAGGTTACACAGAGTATATGAAGTTTGTGCAAATGTATGTAGCAGGGAGAAGGAATCATTTCCGACCCAAAAAAGTATATACAGGGTGGTCCATCTACTGTTTGGAATTTGAACTATTCATAATTTAATTTTAAAAACGTCAATTGTCATTCGGAAAGCGACTAATATTTATGGGTCGCTATTCGCTTAAAGAAAGTTGGGAAATATTAAAAACATATTTCCAATGTGGTGAGTCCTCCGACTCAAATTGTGCGAAATTTGATAAAATCATTTAACAAACAAAATGTTCCGATAGCTCAATTTGTGGATCAATTTGTGAAGCGAGTTCGTGAAACTAGAACCAAAACATTGCTGCGGTTGCTGAACATGTGCGTGAACAACCATCGACGTCAACTCGCCATCGATCTCAACAATTGTACATTTCGCGCACTTCTTTGATGTGAATTTAGCATAAAGACCTTGCCATGAAGCCATACAAAGTGCAATTGGTGCAGCAGCTAAAGCAAATTGACCATCCGAATCGTCTACAGTTCGCAAATCATCTTTTCGGATGAAGCACATTTCCACCTCGGTGGTTATGTTAGATTAGGTTAGGTTACAATGGTTGAAATGGGAAGATCCCATTTCTTCACTCAGGCCATCGAAGGCCCGTTGTGGTACCAAATAACCCTTTCTACACTGAGGTCGTAGAGGGAGGATCTGTCCCGTTAAACCATTTAGAAAGTAGCAACACCTATATCAGAAATGTCTGATAAATCGTTTAGGAAAGGACTTCCCAAAACTGCTAGAGCTGGACAGTGACAGAAGAGGTGCTGTACACCCTCCTCTTCATCCACTGAATGGCAGCTTCTGCAGAAGTCATTGTGTCTGATGCCAAGCCTCGCGGCGTGTCTTCCGTTTAGGCAGTGTCCAGTAAGAGCCAATTAGGGAAACGCAAGTGGCACCCTTATGTTGCTCTTATCCGGTAGGAGCTGATTGGTAGTGCCAAGTGGTTATGTTAATAAACAAAATAGTCGCATCTGGGGCACAGAAAATCCGCATATGGTCATCGAGAAGCAAATGCACCCACCACGTGTCACTGTTTGGTGCGTATTTTGGTCTCGAGGCATCATTGGTCCATTTTTCTTTGAAAATGAAGAAGGAGCCACCGTGACCGTGAATGATTGTTGTGAATGTTGTTGGTTCTTCTAGGAAATTGAAGCGGAAGACTTGAACGATATTTGGTTTCAACAAGACGGCGCTACGTGCCACACAGCGCACGCCACAATCGATCTTCTGCGCCCAATCTTCGAAAATCGAATAATCAGCAAATATGGAGATGTGAATTGGCCGCCAAGAAGCTGTGATCTGACACCGTTAGACTATTATCTTTGGGGTAGCGGTCAAGGACAAATGTTATGCAAACAATCCTAAAACAATTGATGAGTTGAAGAACGAGATTCGAGTTGCTTTTGCTGACATACATGCCAAAACAATTGAAAATGTTCTCAAAAATTGGGTGGATCGAATGGGCTACTGCCAAGTCAGCCGTGGTGGTCACTTGACCGAAATTGATTTTCATAAATAAATGACATGAACCCACTTTTCCAATAAATGTTTAATCTTTGAAAAATATCAAGCCGTCCTTTTTTTATTTCAAAATTAAATTCCAATTTTTAAATGGATAACCCTGTATATTCTTGATAAGCATCAACAGCCGAGTCGATATGGTCATGTCCGTCTGTCTGTCTGTCCGTCTGACCGTCCGTATGAACGAAGAGATCTCAGAGATGGTAAGAGATAGAGATTTGACATCAAGATCAAGTACATTTTTTATTTTAATCACGCCCCTAACCTCTCTTTTTGGGGATTTGCATTGGCTGGCAAGATCGCCCGACTTAAACTTGTATATACATATGACTTAGCAAAGCGCAAAAATTATTCTTAAACCCCGGTTCGAACCCGAATCTAGGTACAGCGACCTTCTGAACCCGAACCCATAAAGCTTTGCTGGCTCGAGCCTCGGAGTGAACCCCTGCCAGGTTTGCAGCCCTGAAAAAAAGTTCAATTGTCACCTGTATTAACGCTTAAGTGTTAATCGAAAAGGCATAGCTTACCTTTTAGATAACATTTTCATGTCAGATTTGGCAAAATTCAGAACCGTTGAGAGAAACATCGGAATTTAAAAAAATTGAGGAAAGCTAACTTCGGCTCGACCGAAGTTTTTATACCATTGTAGCTTGTTTAATTTATCTTAGTAGCCTGATTCCACTGACACAAATATGTACATTCGACCAAATGTACACATTTTTGGCAAGGCCTCCTATATACATTTTCTACACCCAATTTCTATGGCAGCTATATCACAGCGCCACAAAATTCAACTTTTTTTAATGCCTGGGAACGGGACCAATAAATAATGAAACTAGAGGCATCAGGGAGCAACACCTCATACACAGTTTTTCTTGATCACGTCAAGTTGGCGTTTAATGGTCACATTTCTACTAGCAACACACAGCTACAACATCTGTTGATGGTTAAAAAAAGGTGAGAGCTAAAATTTTGGAAAATTCACCAAAGATGAAGGAAGTCACCACAATTGTTATACTAAATTCCCGCCATCAATGGACAAGTGGTTAGTACCCCGCCCATAGAGGTCTAACTTAGAAAATAGAATTAATGGAAAACCACTCGATAGAATTTTTTAAGATTTCAAATATATTGAGATGCTGACCACTTAACCGTATCCTTAAGAGATGGTAACATGCATCGGAAAACCGCAATGGTGGGTACCACACTTGACATTACCCATTATCGAGTCCATGTTTGCCATAAACTAGAGATAAAAATAGACCGAATTGCGTTTTCAGTTTTACCAACGAAGCCTTGGTTCGCGGTTTATAGGCATTTTTGTACTAGCAAGTGCCTTAGAGCAACATTGGCCATTTAGGCAAAACTAGCTTCACCAATATTATAGAATTAATCTTATAAGTAAATTGCTTCATTACCAGCAGAAAAACAAGTAATTTCATTTGAATACTTCAGTTGAAGGCATCTTTGCGTATCGCGGTTTGTTCACCTAAGACATTTTTCGACAGAATTATGCTTTTTCTTTGTGGAAATTACGAATTTTAATCAAAGGATTAATTTCATAATTTTGAAGAAGCTCCTGATAACCAAATGGTCAATGTTGCTCTAAGACAATTGCTTGTACAAAGATCCCCATTCGATGGTGTATTTAAAAACGCAGTTCGGTCTATTTTGGTACAGAGTAAGTTATAGTCGGGCTTGATCGAATTTCTCACTTGGTTTTTGTATAAGTTTTATCATATTTTATTCGTTTTGTAAATCATATCCAAACATGAGATATTACGACTATGAGAAGAAAAATAAAGCAAAAGTTATATCATATATAATATGTCTGTAAGAGTACAAAGTGAAAGGACCAGTGACTTTTGAAAGGGGACTTATGAAAAACTAAAGTCAATAGTTGTCGAAAGTCATATCAAATCGTTTTGGTACACTAAAGGCGCTCTTTTTATACCCTTGTAGAGGGTATATTCAATTTGTCCAGATGTTTGTCTGCTTCTATGCTATCTCCTCCGCCAGTTTTAAAGCTATCTTAACCAAACTTTGTACGAAGACTTTTGTTACAAATACGCTGCACATTTGTTGGAATCGGCCGGATCGGATGACTATATCATATAGCTGCCATAGGAATTATCGGTCGAAAAAGTAGATTTAGTGAGAAAAACTTTTTTGTCTTCAACGCAAACGTCCCCAATCCTCGTGTTTCTAAGTTTTCTATGCTTTTACATAATTCCACCAAGTTTTTAGAAAATCGGACAACTATAAAGTATAGCTGCCATACAAAAGAGATGTCTGAGAAAAAGTCGAAGTATGAAAAACTTTTTTGTTTTGAATGCTATCGCTCCCAAAGTTGTTACTAATCAATATTATATGCTACTACACAATTCTACAAAGTTTGATCCAAATCGGATGACTATATGCAGCTGTCATAGGAACGATCTATTGAAAAAGTAGTTCTATTGAGAAAAACTTTTTTGTTCTCAATGGTAGCGTCTTTATACCTTCCAGTTGTAAATATTATCAGTTTCCACACAATTTTGGGGAGTTCGATCAAAATCGGATGAATATATCGTGTAGCTGCCATATAACAAACTGGGAAGCAAATGCTCAAAGTAGTGGCGCCATCAAGCTACAAGGGTATATAAACTTCGGTCGAGCCGAAGTTAGCTTTCCTCTATTTTCAATGTTTAAATGTAAAGCGATTTGCTGAACATCAAAGAAAAGACATTCGATATCAAAACCTTAGGTTCGTTAAGTAAAGGAACCGGTCCTCGACGGGTTTGAACCTCCGGATCGAAGCTTTTGCTTTTATGGGAAGTTTAATTTGAATAATCTTTTCCGAACTCGATAGATACCCTGCAGTTATAGGTCTCAGTGCTGATTCTGAACTGAGAAGTAAGAGCTGCAATTCATGACTGATTTCATTACTATTTTCAGTACAACCCATGAAACTAACCCATGAGTTCAGTATTGAAATCAAGCCTGAAAGTAGAGAAGGTCATGAAGTAGTAGGCCCTAACTGTGTTAAATGCATGGCGGAATTGCTTGGAAAGGCAGCCATGATTTAAGTATCTGCCCTTCCAAATCAGCGCTGATTCAGCTCTGATTCAGTACTGAGCCGTACTGAAGGGTAAGTAACAACTAGGGAATTTGTTTGAAACGTTTATCCCATGAGACAGTCGAATAAAGATAAATAGAAGAATAAATTTAACAGCAGACTTGCATAATCGGTGCTGACAGTCCTGTTTAAAATTTCGGTTTGAGTTTGAGGTTTTATAACTTTTTATAGGAAAGGCTAGAAGTGTATCTACAGTTGCTAGATCAGGCTTTTTAGTAAGCTCGGAAATAAATTGCTCAACGCCAAGCGAAAAGTTTGATTCCATTTTACCCTGAATAGAATTATACATCTTTTGGTTCTTCGAGCCGGATGTTCGTTCTTAAAGAAAAATTGTCAGCGGTAAACTTTATTTGACTATTATTTTTTCGAGCCCATTTGATGATAAAAAAAAGAGATTAGATTCATGTGCGATTTAAGGAAGACTCGAAAATGACTCATGCGTTTGCTTCAAATGTAATTCATTAAAAAAAAAGACTCGAAAAAGACTCTCAAATGACTCGAACCTGATCGAGTCGAAACTGATCAGAAAAACGAGTTAAAAACGACTCTTCATGAAGAGTCGCGGCTAGGGTACCATTTTCTCCCCACAAAAGTATCAATTATGATCAGAAAGCGAGCGCATCAAACTTACGATTCGAAAAAGGATCGAATATAATTAGAAATTTCACAAAATGCTAGGTGGGTAGGGGATTCCTCACCTTGGTGAGTCCTTTTCGAACCCATTTGATGATTAAAAAGAGATTAGTTTCAGCTGCGATTTAAGGAAGACTCGAAAATGACTCATGCATTTGCTCAAAATGTGATTAATTAAAAAACGACTCGAAAAGGACTCGCAAACTACTCGAAAATGAGTCGAAACTGATAAGAAAAACGGTTTAAAAACGACTCTTTATGAAGAGTCGCGGCTAGTTTACCATTTTCTCCCGACAAAAGTAACATTTATGATCAGAAAACGAGCGAATTTATGACTATTTTAATCAAACTGAGGACTCGAAAAAGACTCGAGTGTGATCAGAAATTTCATAAAATGCTTGCTGGGGGAAAACTAAGGCAGTTTACTGATGAAGCCACAGGGTAAAACAACGGACTATAAAGTGTATAAATCTATACATTTTTTTGGTCCTTCGAGCCGGATGGGTTTGATCTTCACGAAGAATATAAAATATAATTCTTACTTGGCTTATTTGCTTTAAATTTTGAAACCGAATCTGAACGAGAATGTGCATAGTAGACCCCTATGGCTTATGAAGGTGATCCTTCCTTGATGAGCAAGAATTATTTTAAGATTTATTTATATTACTTTTAAGTATTCTATGACAAATTTAGCTAGCTTGTGAGTCCGGCCTGAATCTAATCAGGGACATAGAAGAATACTATTACCCAAACATAGTTTGACGTAGATAGTTAATTACTTGACTCAATTTTCTAAATTCTCTTATTCCAAATTAGTTAATATTCGGTACTAAAAACTGTTTGTATTTTATAATTAATGTCAAACGTTTATGTAAGAACTGACTTTAACACAAATTATATTACTTCCTGTCGTAAAAAATATCCTTAAATTTCTTCCTATTTTAATTTAAAATATTTATTGAAATTGCATTTGTTTCTGTTATTTATTATATTCTTCTTGCGTTTTCGTAGGCGTCGGCATTTAGTTGCGTTACTTTTTTTTTCCTTTAGTGGAAGAAAAAAAATCGAATTTCAGTATGTATATAAGTTTTACCAAGGATATCTTGGCTGTGCTTGTCACATACACTGTGGTTGTCCTCGTTCTCGTCATCCACGTAATCAGCTTGGAATAAAGTCTGCTCAAGTTTGTTAATTTTGTTTTTTTTTTTTGTTTGTTTTTTGTTTTTTGTTTATGCACACGAGAATTTGCTCCTTTTATTTTTTAGCCACTTGGATTTATGGATTTATTTTATTATAATTTTCCTTCCATTGAGGATTTTTATGTAACACAAGCGAATACACACACACACACACACACACACACACAGAGAGACACACACACAGATCCAGATTGTGGGGGGATTCTCCTCTCAAATATCTTTTGGTTATATATGTATGTAGATATATATATATATTAATATGTATGCATGTATATCTACTTATATATATGTGCCGTTAATCCGCCAGCGAATGCGAGTAGCAACCGTCCACAGTTAAAACGCCAATGATAGTGCCAACCCAAGTGTCGACATCGCCTAACGCCGCTCTGCTTGCAGCTGGGTAGAGGTTCGTCCATCGGGTCGGACGACGACAACGACGACGATGACGATGTGGGGGGAGGGAGGGGAGCAAGCAGGGGGTGCAAAGCTTGGCATGGAAAAATTGCCCGAAATGGAAGCTTTTTTTCGCGCTATCGCTTAGCTTTTGGCTGGCACAGCTGGGTGCCCCATTGCCGTTGGAATGAATGCCACAGTTCGATTTTGCGGTTGATGAGGGAAGAGGGTGGCTCATTGAAGAAGCTTTCAGCTGCTGAGATTTTGCAATTCTCTCCAGTGACTGTCAAGCTGTAAACGAGGGACATTGCACCAAACTGCAATGAATTTAAAACTGTAAAAGTGGGAATGGTTTTGGGTGATCTGGTTCTTTCTGTTAACTTTCAGAGTGGCTGTCAAACTGTAAGTAACTACAGCAGTTTCGGTGATCTGGTACTTGAAAGGGCTCATTGAATAAGCTTTCGGATGCTAAGATTTACAATTCTCCCTAATTACTCTCAAACTGTAAACGAGGGACTTTGTACCAACGACGGTGGCTCTAAAACTGTACGCGGTGCAAATGTTTTTTGGTGATCTGTTTCTTTTTAGTGGTTTTGGGCTTTAATTTGCTGAGAATTGTAATTGTATCTAATGGCTGTCAAACTGTAAATTAGAGACAATGCACCAAACTGCTTTGACTATTAAACTGTAAACGTGTCAAACTGTAAGTAACTACAGCAGTTTCGGTGATCTGGTACTTGAAAGGGCTCATTGAATAAGCTTTCGGGTGCTGAGATTAACAATTCTCCCTAAATACTATCAAACTGTAAGCGAGGGACTTTGTACCGACTTCGGTGGCTCTAAAACTGTAAGCGGTGCAAATGTTTTTTGGTGATCTGTTTCTTTTTAGTGGTTTTGGACTTTCATTTGCTTAGAATTGCACTTGTATCTAATGGCTGTCAAACTGTAAATGGGGGATAATACACCAAACTGTAGTGGCTCTAAAACTGTCAACGTGGAAAACTTTTGGAATGGCCTTATTCTGTGTTTGTGTTTTGTTCCACTATTAATATTCATTGGAAGGAAACAAAACTGATCCTGTAGGATATGGTGGTGGCAATTCTGGGAGCAGAGCATCTGTGGCTTGCTGTGATGAGCTGTTGGAGATGTAGTTTAGTCGATTGTGACCTCGCAGTAAGGCCGTGGCTTCGACTGGGGGTCGATAAGCAAGTTCGCCTGAGCAGGCTGAGGTCGCCTCTCGTCGAGGTGGTTGTTTGGCCTCTAGTTGAGCACTTTGAGGTGCCTCTAGTTGAGAACTTTGTGTTGCCTCAAGTCGAGGTGGTTGTTTTGCCTCTAGTTGAGGGCGTTGAGGTGTTTCTAGAGGAGAACTTTGAGGTGACTCTAATTGAGAACTTTGTGTTGACTCTAGTTGAGTACTTTGAGGTGCCTCTAGATGAAGATTTCGTGTTGCCTCTAGTCGAGGTGGTTGTTTTGCCTCTAGTTGAGAACTTTGAGGTGCCTCTAAGTGAGGACTTCGTGTTGCCTCCAGTCGCGGTGGTTGTTTTGCCTCTAGTTGAGGGCGTTGAGGTGCCTTTAGTTCAGAACTTTGTGTTGCCTCTAGTTGAGGTCTTTGAGCTGCCTCTTAATGAAGACTTCGTGTTGCGTCTAGTCGAGCTGGTTGTTTGGCCTCTAGTTGAGCACTTTGAGGTGCCTCTAGTTGAGGACTTCGTGTTGCCTCAAGTTGCGCTGGTTGTTTTGCCTGTAGTTGAGGGCGTTAAGGTGCCTCTAGATGAGAACTTTGTGTTGCCTCTAGTTGAAAACTTTGTGTTGCCGCTAGTTGAGGACTTTGTGTTGCCTCTAGATGAAGACTTCATGTTGCCTCTAGTCGAGGTGGTTGTTTTGCCTCTAGTTGAGAACTTTGAGGTGCCTCTAGTTGAGGACTTCGTGTTGCCTCAAGTTGCGCTGGTTGTTTTGCCTGTAGTTAAGGGCGTTGAGGTACCTCTAGATGAGAACTTTGTGTTGCCTCTAGTTGAGGACTTTGAAGTGCTTCTAGTTGAGGACTTCGTGTTGCCTCTTGTCGAGGGGGTTGTTTTACCTCTAGTTGAGAGAGTTGAGGTGCGTCTAGTTGAGGACTTCGTATTGCCTCTCGTCGAAGTGGTTGTTTTGCTTCTAGTTAAGAATTTTGAGGTGCCTCTAGTTGAGGACTTTGTGTTGCCTCTAGTCAGTGATGCCAACTTCTTCTGAGCAAAAAAAGCTGATTTTGGTGGAAAGAAAGTTGCAAAAAAGCTGAAATTGTGGGCAAAAAAGCTGAAAAAAAGCTGATGTCTTGTTTTTATACCCTGAACCCATTAATAATTGGTAAAAGGGGATCATTTAGTTGTGCAAATGTATGTAGCAGCCAGAAGGAAGCATCTCCGACCCTTTAAAGTATATATATTCTTGATTAGCATCAACAGCAGAGTTGATTGCCAAGTCCGCCAGTCTGTCTGTATGAACTTGTCGATCTCACAGACTATAATAGATAGAGCCACAAGTTTTGGATGTAAGTAGGTGTATAAAGTAGCTAGATAAAGTATGCTTCAGATTTCGTAAATTCCCCCTCCTCCACCTTTTAACAGCGAAAAACTGTCAGAGCCATAATTTTTCTGTTTGAGCCTCGTGACTTAATATATATTAAGTTAGGCCCAATATTTATCTATTCTGAAAACCACAATAAGATCAGAGCAAAAACATTGAAGTTATGCAAGTGCGCCTCCCCATTTGTTTGTAATATATTTATATTATCTTAAAATAAAAATCAGGACTATCAAAAACAGTAAATTCAAAATTATGAGAAGCATGTCAAGCCACACGAAAATTTATTCAGCCGAAGAAGTTAACTCAATATTAACTTAGAAAATCAAAGCCATAGGAACAACATTACTTGGTACAGGATATTTTGAAGTCGGATCACTCGCATGCAACGCTCTTACTTGTTAAACGTTATTTTTATAAATAGTTTATAATTTCTTCAATTTCATGGTAGTTTTGATCCTTGTCTTAGGCCTCCATAGTTCCAATTAACTTTAAATACTTTTGGGGCAGTTGATAATCAAGGCAAAATTTGTTTAATCGACGCAACCCGTATCTGTAAATAAAATACATTTCATTATTGACTTTTAAATACTAGTTATATAAAAGAGTTTTTACCTGACACATAAAATTGAGTTTAGCCTGTCAAGATTCATTCTGTTTCTCAGCTTTGTTTTAATAATGTTGATCTCGCTAAAGACTCTCTCCACCTCAGCGTTAGACCACGACAAGGACAATAATGCCATTGCAAGGGTAGCCACGTCCTTGAATTTATTTGCTCCTCCAGAATCCTTTTAGGTACACACCTACGCCCCAAAACTTTGTGGTGTCTTCAGTATTTTCCCAACTTATTAAATGGGTTGCATTGTACTGACGCTCAATATTTTCAATATTCTTTGTTTTAAAGAACTCCAGAATTGGTAGTACATTCTTTTTGCATGCTCGCAAAATATTTTTGCATGAAAATAAATCAATATTCTTCAGTATTTGAAAATTATCCGGCAACCTAAAGGTTTTAAATTCCGGGCTGTTTAGCCATTCATCCCGGCATTTTTGCTTATAATCTCTAGGCATTGTAATGACATTGCAGCTTAAGCTTATAACATAGAGATGACAGTTTGCAAAACTTAGAAATCAAGGTCGCACTCTGTACATACGAGCAGTCGATGTGTAAAAAATCAATATTTAAAATTGTTCAGTGTAAAAAAGCGGAAAAAAGGCAAAATATTTTTTAAAAAAGCCAGAATTCCCGCTGCCCGCTGTTTTCGATTTTTTCCCGCAATTGGATTTTGAAAAAAGCCAGATTTGACGGGAAAAAAGCCGATTTGGCAACACTGCCTCTAGTTCAGGTCTTCGCTTGCCATGCGTTGTGGACTTTGTTTGCCTCTAGGCCTAGACAGCGAAAGTTTTGTATCATAGCTCGGTCGCCGAAACGACATGCTCACATCACTTACAATAGCAAACATTTTGTAAATGTCGGAAAATGACGCTTGCAAAAGCAATCTTACCTTAAGCTTTGTTTGCAAACCGCTTGTTAAGTTGCTTACTGGTATAATTCTGGTGATCTCGTTTTTATTAGGGATTTTGGGCACATTGAAAAAGTTTTCAGAACTTGAGATTTGCAATTCTCTCTAGTTAATGTCAAACTGTAAGCGACCACATTATAGTGACTATCAAACTGTCAACAGGGGAAAATTTTTGGTATTTGGTTTCTTTTTGGGCTTTGGGAGCGGCATAGGTGTTAAATTTTCTCTAATTACTGTAAAACTGTAACCATGCACCAAAGTGCAGTTCCTCTAAAACTGCATACATGGTAATATATTTTGGTGATCGGGTTATTTTAAGGACTCACTGTGGCTGAACAAATGTAAATATTTTTGGCCCATTTCCTCTTTTATTTTGGGTTCAAATGTGTTTTTCTAATTTTTCACATCATGGTGGTAGAGGCTCACTGATTCTCGGTTTCGGTTCGGTTCCTAGGCTCTGATGTATTCTGCATGCCTTGCCTTTCTTCCTTTCAATTCCAATTAAAACTTCTCATCTGAAACAGTTGCCAACCATCAAAACTTCACACCTCCCGCAAATAGCCCCTTTCTCACCGCTTCTCAAACTGCTGAAATTTACTCCAACTATTACTTCTACTTTAGCTCTAACAGCTAATTCCTGCAATGGTACCGGCTCATGCGCCCTTACCATTATCTCCCGGCGCAATTTTAATTCAAAATTTTTTTTTTTTTTGCCTTCCAGCTTGGGCGAATTTCCGCAGACACACAATTCGCTGCCGCCGCCGGGTCTTGCGCAGAACATCTTTTGCTTTCTCTCATTCTCTCTGTAATATAATATTTATTGATTTTTCGCTTGAGAAAGTTTCTTGAGTTTGAAGTTTCGGCCGGGAGTACGAGTATTGGGAAATTATATAAAAAAAAAAAAAAAAACAGAAATGATGAGAGACGAAAAATTGAGTTTGAGACCACGTGATGGAACTATTGGCTTTGAGAGAGGGTTGATTTCCCCTGCATTTAATTACGTCATTTCTCAGCTGATTTTGAAGTTTGCCAAAAAACAAACTGTTATACAACTGAGACCGGCGCTGCTTTGAAGGGAGGAAGAGCAGGATCTCGTATACATTTGGTGGCTTTTTGCCTTAGCTTCGCCTAATGTATCATTCCCATCAAGCCGGCCCCCTTCTTAATTTTGGTGTCATCAGACCTCTGGGGCTTTTACTTTAATATATTTCATTGTCTGCTTTGTGTGTAAATAGTTTGGTTTTAGTTTTCGCATTTTCATTTGGTAATGTTGTTGATTTTGCCAGATGATGTTAAGAATGACTTAACTGATGAAGGAACACATCAGAGTAGAATAGTAAAAGAAAGAACGGATATTGTCCTTTTCCACAAATTACTCTTCTAGTTTGATTCACTTTTCAAAAATAGGATCCTACGTTATTAGCACTGATATTTGCCCTTAAAAGTATGCTTAGTTTTTTAATTTTAAAACTTAAGAAACATAAATATAACTATATTTGTTATGTGTTTTAGCGACCTGTTTTGATTTTAGTCAAAGCTTATTTTAGCCGGCTCAACGTCAACGGTTTATTATATAGGTAATTCAATAATCAACACATATCAACAGAGATTAATTACAACATTTTGGAATAGCAATGGTATATATGAAATGAGAAACAATCTTCAAAATAAAAGCGGAAAATAAAGTTTAAGTGAAAACGTGACTTTTCCTAATCATAATCTATGATTAAGGGGGCCAGCTGCCCTGCCTTGGCCCTCCCTGGCTACGTCCTTGTTGAGTTGTGTTGATTATTGAATTATAAACTAACCGTTGACCTTGAGCCGTCTAATTGTCATTTTACACTGTGCCTAAAGGCCGGTATAGTGCAGGCACAATTACCGGCATACAAATTTCAAACAAAACAGTCACCATTTTGTATGGCAAAGTCACCCTTTATCGGCTGTTTTAAGTATAGTTTTAATAAAGGCAACCTTTAGGCTCAGTGTAAAATGGCTTGTGAGGACTTGATTTGTAAAATCCCACAACTAATCGGCGTAATAACGTAGTTATAAGGTTAAAGGAGTACTTTTAAGATTATATGGAAGATTCTTTGGGAAACTAGCCTATGGAGTGGTGGGGTGGGCTTCAAAATGATGGCCGCGTAGGGTTAAGATGGGCGGTGAATTGGCGGCAGGAGCTGAGGGGCAAGGTAGTGGGGAAGACGGTGTCCAGTGGCAGCGCTCAGCAGAGCGCAACGGGGAAACCCGTTGTATCTGCTGAAAAGAAGGAGACAACGAAAGAGAGGAAACGAGTGATCACGCGCGATTTCAAGCGAGTGCGAGTACCAAAGCGAATGAGTGGAGCAGAGGAACATCAAGGAAGAGCCCCGAAACGGAAGCCGAGGATCGTGGATCGGGAGAAAGGCAGAGTGAGTGCGAAGGAAAAACGTAGATCAAGCCATCGAGCTGTGCGAGTCAAACGAGTGTCGGCGTAAATGAGCGATATCAGCCAGTGGGCCTGTCGAAATCGTGGTGCCAGCGAGATGGAATAGGACGTTGAGCCGCCTGCCAGGAGAAAACCAGTGGGTTTCAAGACAGTAGCTGTGCGGTTAAACGAGAGCCGGCGAGCTTTGCGAACGGCAAGCGTGTCCGGGCGAATCGTGGTGCCAGCGTTGTCTGAGACATAAGACAGAGAAGTGAAAGGAGTAACTTAAGTCTCGGCTTAAGCCACCTAGCTCTAGCGATAGAACATAAGCACATCTAGCAATAAGCCCAGTAAGGGAAACCATTGTTAACTTTAGCATCTTAAGGCCAATAAACAGGCAAAGAAACCGAAATCCCAATCGTCTTGTCATTTCCAAATCCACCTCCGCAAAATAAATTTGTTGGAGCGAGCCACAACTGCCTGAGCGCAAGCCAGCAGAAATAATAGGTTCGTTACAGGCTATTAAACAATCTTTGAGCAAATTGTGTTTTTTCTATTTGTCTATACCCATAACTACTTGTTTTACTCTCTGATCGATTTAGATTTCTGTTTTGTCTGAACGATGAAACTGAAAAAATGTTGTGCTTGATTCGACAGATTCTTTTGAGTACGCATTTGTTTTTGTAAATTCAGCAGTAAATGCTACTAATGCCCGCCAGTCGCTTCTGCTCTGTGCGAGCTGGCACCAGTTGTTTACACCAAGCTTGGCAATATCTTCCCGCACCTGGTCTTCCCATCTTCGGGCGTTTTATCCCAAAGTCTTTCACATCCCGTTTGTAGACCTCTTTAACTGGAACTTGTTCATCCATGCGGGTGACATGTCCAATCCAGCACAGCCGCTGTTGTTTAGAGCGCTTGACTAGACTAGTGTCCCCATAGAGCTCATACATCATCATCATAGTTTATCACTTATTCGGATGCGAAAATCCTCGCCAAGTTTCAAAGGTCCATAAGTCCTCCGAAGAATTTTTCTGCGCCGTATTGCAGGACTGGGATGATAAACGATTTGTATAGAGCAATTTTCGTTTTTCGAGAGAGGGCTCTACTCTTGAACTCCCTACTGAGCCGGTAGTAGCATCGGTTTGCCATAGTGCTTCTTCTTCGGATTTCCAGGCTGATGTTGTTAAGGTATGATAATTTCAAAAACAAAGCAAAGAGGGTATCGCTTTCATAAGAGCGAAGCTCTTTAGACGGACATTCGACTGGGAGGTGCTAAAACTATAAAAATGTTGTCCTTGCAATAGATTCTTTTGGGTACGCATGTGTTTTTGCAAATTCAGCCATTCGCTAGTATCAAGTACTGAGTATCGAGCACTAAGTAACGAGTTCTGAGTATAGACTACTGAGTTTCGAGTACGGAGTGCTGCATTTCGGGTACTGAGTAAAAAAATAGTGATGATTGAGAATTGATTTTCGAATAGTAAGTACTGAGTACTAAGTATCGAGCACTGAGTGACAAATTCTGAGTATCGAGCTCTGAGTATCGAGCTTTGTTCGTATCGGGCGTTATGATACGTGAAATCGGTATTCAGGAGACACCAAGAGAGGGCGGTTCATTGTTTGGAAACAAAGTGGATGCAAATTTGTATGGCCCTCAGGTAATCGGCACTCCGACGGCCGTGATACATGAAATCGGCCGTTAGTAACAAGTTTTTATCATTAATGTCTATTACACTGTTCTAGAGTAAAAAGTAACCCGAGCATCTTTAACTAACTCCTGCTTGTCTACACATGCAGAATGCGAGTTGGCATATCAAAATCATATCTTAGTTTCCTTTTCCAAGATATTGGCAAAAAAACTATTTTCCGACTTTATATCGTTCTAGAATTTTTGTAGGCCGCACTAAGCATTAATTGCTAAATTCATGAAGCCTCTAGGATAGTATACATATCATAAATAATAAGTATAAATAAGGCCAATGGTGTCGAAATTGGCCGTCAAAGTCAAATTTTACTTGATTTATGTAACAATTGTGTCATACTTAACCATCTGCTACAAGCCATTGTTATTGTCGGTCATTTATTGGAACCATCTTATCATATAGTTAAGCATATGCTTTAACTATGGAAATTTTGTTGCATTTTTGTCAGGACCATAAGCAAAGTTATCGCCTGTTAACCCGAAAATCAAGATTAAAATTTATGGGAGGACATCTAGATTCCAACCACAAATTTGTATAGCAGTTTTAAAAGGGCAACTTGATATAACATTGGCGTAACTAAATTTTTAGTAGAAATGCACAATAACAGATTCATGAAATGCTTGCAGATTGCTGATTTTACTTTATAATTGTAATTGTGATTTCTTCCCATATATAATGGCCACCTCTGTAAATTTAACCAGTTTCATCCATGCTCCATTCAAGGTCATGAGTACCTCTGCTGCGGTTAGTTTGCGTTTCTCAATGCAACGCAGACGTAATTCTCTTTCAACAGGGTATCTTGCTTTAAAATGCTTCTACATGCTTGCTGTTGTATAGTTAACACCGAAAACAATCCTTATTGGACAGTTGTTCGAACCTAACAGATCCCCTATCGCCATCATAATCCAGGTTATATGCAGTGTTTGGAAGTACCTAGCTACATACCTAGATACTTAAACTAAAATTTCTATACCATAGAATAGAGAAGGAATTAGATACGTTTTTGCTATGAGTAATCTGATGTGAACAGGTAAATAGTAAAATTTGACATATAGAAGTTGCCATAGTTGCCCAAAGGTTTGTCCCGTTGCCTTAGATATATGGTTACACCACGATAGCGTTTTATTGAAAATTATGCCCAGATTAGTAGTATGATCAACATATTCAATTTAAGTTCCATTTATCTGGAGTTGGCTTAGCTGAGCAGTACTAAGGGCCTTCTTGTAAATCACAATGCATTTCGATTTGGTGGGATTTAAGCTCAGTCAATTTTGCTTGGCCAACTTATCTATTTTGTTTAGCTCATCATTACAATCAACAATACACTCATTAATTTCTACCAACGGGCGACTAACATATATCTGTACATCGTCAGCATACATATGGACATTACATTTAGACAGTACATTTTGCAAGTCATTTATATAGACAGAAAACAAGAGAGGTCCTCACACAGATCCTTGGGGAACGCCACGTGTTAGAAGCTTGAATTGGGAAATAGATGAGCCAGAGACAACTGCTTGGGAGAAAATATAAATATTGCTCAGCTTGGTACAAAGAATATCGTGATTGACAGTATCAAAAGCTTTACTGTGATCGAGAAGTGTTAAAAATTTAACTTTACTGTCATCCAACTGTCCACGAATCTCCTCAACAATATTTATTAAGGCTGTTGTACAGCTACGCTTTTTCCGGAATCCAGACTGTTGGTCGCACAATAGCATATTTGAAGTGAGATATGTCTAAACTTGTATTGCCATTTAATGCTCGAAGACTTCTGATAGAAACGGAAGAATCGATATGGGTCTGAATTGCCCATTGGTTTTTGGAATTGGGAGGATTTTGGCTCGCTTCCACATTTCGGGAAAAGATGAAGTCATAATTATAGTATTAAGGATGTGCGTTAGGTGATCTAATAAGATTGGAAGAAGTAATTTAACAATCTTTGGACTAATGTTGTCAAAACCGGCTGCATTGGACTTCACCCTAAGAATACTTTTTAAAACATCACAACTACTAACATTTACAAAACTAAAGCTATTATCACAGATAGATAGAGCACTCAGGTACAAATTGCATGGTGCATCAGGTATTTGAGTTTGAACGAATTGATCATTTAGGCTATTTACATCAATATTTATACTTGGCTCAGACTTTTTAGAAAAGACTCCACATTTTTTAAGCTCTTTCCAAGTTTTTCCAGACGATATGCCTCCCGTAAACTTTATATAAGGTCTCTTATAAAAAGTCTTGCGGTATTTTTATTGAATTTTCAATTGTTCATAAAATTGGTTATAATAATGCGATTTAAGTCAAATATGTGCCGTTTTGTTCGATGACGAGTTCCCAACGAGATGCCAACTTCATAATGCCCCTCTTATAGAAGCTCGCTTCCCTATTGGCAAAAAACTCGGAGAGCCAATTTTCACAGGACTCTTTTGTGGCCAACTTCCGACTACCAAGCTCGTTCGCCATGGACAGAAATAGGTGGTAATCACTTGGTGCGAGATCCGGACTATACGGTGGATGCAAAAGAACCTCCCATCCGAGCTCCCGGAGCTTCTGGCGCGTCACCAAAGATGTGTGTGGCCTGGCGTTGTCCTGATGGAAGACAATTCGGCCTCTGTTGATCAAAGATGGCCTCTTCTGCATGAGTGCTGCATTCAAGCGGTCCAGTTGTTGGCAGTACAGGTCCGAATTGAGCGTTTGGCCATAGGGGAGCAGCTCATAGTGGATGATTCCCTGCCAATCCCACCAAACACACAGACGAACCTTCCTGGCCGTCAATCCAGGCTTGGCCACCGTCTGGGCAGCTTCACCGCTTTTCGACCACGACCGTTTGCGCTTCACGTTGTCGTAAGTGACCCACTTTTCATCGCCAGTCACCATCCGCTTCAAAAACAAGTCGATTTTGTTGCGATTCAGAAGCGATTCGCATGCATCCATACGGGCAAAAATGTTTCTTTGCGTCAAGTCGTGTGGCACCCATACATCGAGCTTCTTTTTGAATCCAAGCTTCTTCAAATGGTTTATAACGGTTTGATGACTCATGCCCAGCTCATGGCCGATGCTACGGCTGCTACTATGCCGGTCTCTTTCGATCAGCGATTCAGCGATTTTATCGCAATTTTCGACGACAGGCCTTCCGGACCGTGGCGCATCTTCGATCACCTCTGCACCAGAACGAAAACGTTGAAACCATCGTTGTGCGGTGGAAATGGAAACTGTATCGGGTCCATAAACTGCACAAATTTTATTGGCAGCATGAGATGCATTTTTGCCTTTATCGTAGTAGTACTGTATGTAATATGCCGTATTTTCTCTTTATTTTGCTCCATGTTTGCGACGCTATAACTCACGAACGACTAAAAACAAACAACAATAAATCAAACACGTGTTAGCGCGTGAAAAGAGCTTTCCAAAAAGCTCTAGCGTGAACCGATGCGACGAATACAACTAGAACTACGCGCTTGCAAAGACAAGCTTGCGGAAATACCGCAAGACTTTTTTGACAACCTTATATTATAATACTCACGCTTAGCATGATATATTGCAGTTCTTACCCTACCTCTTAGCCTTCTGTATTCCGTTAGTTGGTTATTTGTTTTATATCGTTTTCACATGTTATAAGAAAAATGTCGTTGGATAATGAGTCTTTTTATTTCATTTGTAAACCTTGGCTGTACAGAAGTCTTTATTATTTTAGTCTTGAGTTTAATAAATTTATCAAACAGACGGGTCTAATAGCTGTGCATAATCTCAAGCTGGACATCTGCTGTCGGCGATTGATAAATCAGTGACCAGTGATCAGTCACAGAGTAGGATATCAGTCTCAAGGTCTGAGTAGTTAATGTTATTAAAGTCTCTATATTCTATCTCATGGCTACTATTGTCTAGAATTATGTTGTAGGTCAAGAAAATTAAGTCATGTCTGGAGAAAGCTGGCACGGAAACCCTTTAATTTAAAACTTATCTTCGAGCGAGACAAAGATTTTGAACCATATTAAAACATATTAAACCTAGGTATATTTTATGACATTTAATATAAAATCATTGAAAGCCAACTCGATCGCGGGACTGACCGTTTTTCCTTTTTTTGCCTTTGCCTTTCGGTATTACTTTGCAGGGGGAATACTCGTCGGCTCACCTAAGATTCTCATGCAGTTTTTGGTACACTATTGTGGCCATGTTGCTTACTGTAGCCCAATTCCTTTAGGTCGTCCTAGTGCTTATACCTCCAGAGGTAAACACCCGTGTTCTGTCAGCAGCGAACCTACCGAACCTAAAACCGAACCGGAACCAATGTATACAAAGACGAGAAGGCCAAGCTAACTTCGTCTGTGCCGAAGTTTTTATACCCTTGCAAAAGCTGTTTTGAAATGACAGAGTTTAAGAACGCTTAGATAAAAATCTAACAATTTTTTAACTAAAACCCATTTTCCTGCAGGTAAACATTTGATTTCGACCAAATTTCACGAATCTTTTTGAAAACATATCAAATTAACAATCGCGGAGTTTAAGAAAGATAAAATTTAAAACAGAAAAGTTTTTCTCACTAAGACTCATTTTCCGACCGATCGGTCCTATGGCAACCATAAGATATAGTCACCCGATGTCGATCAACTTTTTCAAATTAGTTTAATATTAAGAATCACCGACTTTAAGAACTAATTATTTGAAAACAAAAAAGTTTTTTTCACTAAGACCCATTTTCCGACCGATCGGTCCTATGGCAGCTATAAGATATAGTCATCCGATTTTTACAAAAATTTGCAAATCTGTTTGAAAGCATATAATATTAATTATCGCCGAGTTTTAAGACGCTAGCATTGAAAACAAAAAAGTTTTTCTTACTAAGACCCATTTTCCGACCTATTGTTCCTATGACAGCTATAAGATATAGTCATCCGATCTTGACCAAAATTTGCAAATCTGTTTGAATGCAGATAATATTAATAATGGCCGAGTTTAAGGCCGCTAACATTGAAAACAAAAAAGTGTTTCTCACTAAGACCCATTTTTTGACCGATGGTTCCTATGGCAGCTATAAGATATAGTCCTCCGATCCGGTCGGTTCCGACATATTAGTAGCGTGCAGTAAAAAGAAGACTCTGTGCAAAATTTCAGCTCGATAGCTTAAAAACTGAGAGACTAGTTTGCGTAGAAACAGACGGACAGACAGACACACGTAAAGACAGACGGACAGACAGACAGACAGACAGACAGACAGACAGACAGACGGACGGACAAAGCTCAATCGACTCAGCTCCTCGCCCTGATCAAGAATATATATAGTTTATGGGGTCGGAAATGAATATTTCTATGCGTTGCAAACTTCTGGGCAAAATTATAATACCCTTTGCAAGGGTATAAAAAAGTTTGGTTCAAACAATCATTTAAGTCGATTTCTTAAGAACTTTAATAACTTTCTTAATATCATGACCGAAAAAACATATTTTTACGGTAAACAATCGCTTGAAATGATAATTACAGATGAGTTTCAGTAATCCAATCCGTATTGCAATTTCGACATGGAAATAAAACATAAGTCAAAGTGGAAAAGGGGAACATTTATGTATATTGTACACAGAGGGAATAACCAATCTGTTCAGAAATAAAGTTGCCGTCATCTCACAACAGGAACGAAATATTCTCAACTTTTATGAGGACGAATGTGTCAACTGTTTTTACACTATTTTTGACAACGTTCGGCTTATCTTGAGTCCAAAGTTCCTTCATTTTTGTTTTCTGTGTACGTAAAAAGTAAGGCTACCGTCCAAACTTTTTAACACCTAACACATTTGAAAGCCTTTTATTGGGTTATGAATGATAACAATAAGAAATATGGTCCATTCGACTTCTCCTAATAAAAAAATTTGTTAAATTTTGACCGAAAGTAGAGGTAAAAATCGGTCAACTGTGCAACATTCTATGAACCCAGATTCGAACCTAAACCTTAGGTTCAATAAGTACAAACCTTAAACTTTACAACAAGTTTGAAACCCCGGACCGAGCCTTGTCCTTGCGTTATAATCCCCTAGAATAAATTTTTTTGATTCCCGCTGCAGAGTAGACCAGGAAGTAACGCTTTCTCTTTTTTTTTAAAGCGACTATTTTGTATTCCCAAAAAGAATAGCAGTTTCAGTTTACATTTTAAATAGCAAAAGATACGAATGCGATTCATTTAGTGGGTATAATGGGTAACATTTTCTCGGAGGAGAATGCGTTCCTCCGAGAAAATGTTACCCATTATACCCACTAAATGAATCGCATTCGTATCTTTTGCGATTTAAAATGTAAACTGAAACTGCTATTGTTATTTGGTTTCTTATTCAGGTTTTTGCTTCCACTTTTTTCCATATCGATTGACCTTGATTCTCCTTTGCCCAGCAAGATGACATTTAAATCTCAGTCCATATATTCATTTATCAGTCACCTATGATCCACATCAATTATCATTAACGTATGGAATATCCTGCATCCTACAGCTTGTTACCATTCTCTGTCATTGTCACGCCCCAATCAACATAAATCAATCAAAATTAACACCAGAGGGACAAGTAGCAAACGAATAGAGACGCACAGGACAACGAGATACGAGTACAAAAGGATGTTGCATAAATTGTCGCCAGACGGCAACAATAGAGCAAAACAAGGCGCACATGTCCCGCCCAGCTAACACAATTAGAGAGGGGCGAGAGATTCCAGAGTGAAAGTTAAAGTTTTGCCCCAAAAACATGTTGGCTAAAATGTGAAATGCTGGCAAAGTTTGCTTCAAATCGGATGTCCGACGACAATGAAACTAATCGAAATATGGCCAAAGAGCACTTAAACCTTTAAAATTATGATTATATTCTGCAAGGCAAGAAATCAGGCAGAACCACAGAATAAGTACGAGGAAAAAGTAGGAGAAGGAGGATAAGAATGGGTAGCAATTTGACCCACTTTGGATGCCAAAAACTTTTGCCAAGCGGCAGGCGCTATAATTGTGCACGGGTGGGGGGAAGGTTTTGGCTTTGGCTGCAAGTCGCTGTCGTTGCTGTTGTTGTTGTCGCTCACTTGACTGCCTTCGCAGAAATGCCAAAGTTTAAGTGCTTGACAAGTGGAAGTTAAGGCTTTGGTTTAGAAATTGTTTAGGTCTGGTGGGTCTATTAAGGGGCACTACGAACTTAGCATTGGAATAGAAAAGTAATAAAAAAGTGGTTTTTTAAACCATTTTCCGCCAAATTTTCGGATTTTTTTGCAAAATTTTCAAATTACAATGTTAATATTTTCTTATTTAGAGTTTTGAGTTTGGTGATTGAAATAATGATGTTTTCCCCACTCGGTCCCCACCTGTTAATCCACTGTTAAGTCACTGTTAAGTCATTGTTAAACTACTGGTAACCTACTGTTAAGTCACTGTTAATTCACTGCTTAATCAATGTTTAGTCACTGTTAAGTCACTGTTTAGTCACTGTTTTGTCACTGTTTAGTCGCTGTTTAGTTACTGTTCCCCCTCTTTCCACGAGTCATCCTAAATGAATTCGAAACGGATTGTCTTAGCTACGGATCGTACTAAACAACCGAGTGAGAGAGTTAAGGCGCGAACAAACTGAGAGCAAAGGCAAAATAGTGGCTGCACTCTTTACTATAATTTGGTCGCTATCTCTCGCGTATGCTTGATAGTTGAGAGCTGTCCCGTTTATAAAACTTGTTGCGTGCTTCAGAAGCATTTTCGCCAAGACAACCTATTGGCATTTCCGACGATTCTATTATTTGGAAATCGTGGATCAAAATTTTATGTACAGTTGCTGACATCGGATACCATGGGTATTTGGACAAGTATGAGGAGACCGTTTTCTGACAAAATTGCTGGAACCTGTTAGCACTAGTTGGAAGTTCGCATGAAATTGCAATTAAAACGACGATTCTAGGATTTCTGCAAATAACTTCACATTTGAAAATGCCCTTTTAGCAGTGTTGCCATCGTTGGAGTTTCCATTTCCATTCTGCTTTGGCTTATCCACATGTAGGCCCATTTCTTTCCACAACCTCTTTTGAATATTTTGTTTTCTAACTATTAATTCCGCCTTTTCTTGTGTATCTCTTATTTGCCATTTTTTTTAATCCGATTCTGTAAGAGATTTTGAGTACAAACTCGAAAAACCGTATCCACGCGTGGAGTGGACTTATGCCATATTAAGCATAAGCTTCCAGTTTTTGGCTTGAATAAAGGTGAACAAATATTGGTGGTCTCCATAAAAGTTTTCGGGCTGGCACCACAAATTGGACACAATTGGCAAGATTTTGTTCCTGTTATTATGCTTAAAACCTTACCGTCTATCAAGGTCATATATAGATCATAAGTTACCACGATATTTCTCTCACCTAAAATTGTACATAAAAAAGGGGACATATTTTGTATTTGAGCGTCCAAATTTTTTTTCTCTGAAAGAATATGTTCCTTGGTTTCCTTAACAAATTCTAGCTTAAGGGGCCTACAAAACCTGATAGACTGAGGGGTTGGATTATGCCACAAAACAGTTTTAAGACCAATAAGGATTGATCAATGGAATGTGGTTCGCCATCTATAAATCTCTGTTTATATATATACTTTGTCCAGTCGTCCCGTCGAATCCATAACTTGCGATTAGCTTTACATTTTTATACCCGTTACTCGTAGAGTAAAAGGGTATACTAAAATCGTGCAAATGTATGTAACAGCCAGATGGAATCATTTCCGACCATATAAAGTATATATATTTTTGATCAGCATCAACAGCCGATTCGATATAGCCATGTCCGTCTGTCCGTCTGCCTGTCTGTCCGTCTGTCTGTCTGTCTGTCTGTCCGTCCGTCCGTATGAACGAAGAGATCTCAGAGATGGTAAGAAATAGAGGTTTGACATGTATGGGAGATCTATTTCTTATAATTGCAGGCAGATAAAGTTTATTTTCAATTTTTGCCACGCCCCCTCCCGCCCCCGCAATTTGGAAAAAACGTCATATCTCCCACAGTTTTGATGATAGATTGTTCGTTCCTTCTAGAGATATCTAGTAATCAAAATTATTTGTCGATTTGCTGAAGGAATGATAAGGATCGGATGAACGATAATCCAGTTATGAGCAAAAAACTTCCAGTTAACACCCCCCACCCATAACCACAGCATTCCGTTCAACAGAGGCAATCTCAATGGGACAGAGAGAGAGAAAGAGGAACTTAGAGATAAGCGCTGCGACATTAAGGGTACAGAGTATGTTATAGTCGGGCTTGACCGACTTTCTTTCTTGTTTAAGTTCAAAAATGTGTCACAGTGTTTTCAGTTATCATGCTCAGGCATATCGAATATTTATACCCGTTACTCGTAGAGTAAAAGGGTATACTAAAGTCGTGCAAATGTATGTAACAGCCAGAAGGAATCATTTCCGACCATATAAAGTATATATATTCTTGATCAGCATCAACAGCCGATTCGATATAGCCATGTCCGTCTGTCCGTCTGTCTGTATGAGCACCTAGATCTCAGAGACTAGAAGAGCTAGAGCAACCAAATTTGAAATGTAGACTCCTATTGTCTGCACGCAGATCAAGTTTATTTTCAATTTTTGCCACGCCCCCTCACGCCCCCGCAATTTGGAAAAAACGTCATATCTCCTACAGTTTTGATGATAGATGGTTCGTACTTTCTAGAGATATCTAGTACTCAAAATTATTTATCGATTTGCTGAAGGAATGATAAAGATCGGATGAACGATACTCAAGTTATGAGCAAAAAACGATCAGTTAACACCCACCTCCACCCCACCCATAACCTAAGCATTGCGTTCAGCAGCAATCTTAGTGAGAGAGAGAGAGAGAGAGAGAGAGAGACTTAGAGAGCGCACTGCGTTGTGCGTTGTGTGTTAACTGGCCGTTTGACTCGTAACCAAATTCGAGCTGCGACATTAAGGGTGCAGAGTATGTAATAGTCGGGCTTGACCGACTTTCTTTCTTGTTTTTATTAGGAAAGGTGATACGTTTTCAAAAGTTTTGTTGTCTGATCTGTTTATCGTGATGAATTTGGAGTCATTTATGTTGGATTTAGTAATTGACAAATGTCTATTAATATCTGGCGGATAATAAATAGCCGAGTTAAAAAATGTTGCATCCTTTTCGGCTGACCCACCTCAGGCATACAGGAAGGCTATTAAACATTTGTTTCCATGAGTAACGGGTATATCGAAGTCGGTTAGAGCCGACTTTAACTTACGCTCTCGTTTATATTTGGATACTGCTTGAATACTTCTTCTTGGAAAAGGATGATGCGGCCAATAGTGTGATCCAACAGGTTTTGTATAGAGACTTTAGCTGATGTTTCGGTTATAGTGACTTTATGGGGCCTCTAACTTTGTTGTAACTCGGTTACAAATCGCAAGATCGACTTTTATTTAACTCCCGAATGTTGTTATATTGACTTTTAGTCAAAAAATTTTCGAGTAAAAATGCTACCGCCTTATCCGGAGTTAAAGGTACTGGTATAGAACAATGTTTTTTCGGCTCATGAGAATTACACAAAGTCGTTCTCAACGCAAGTGCCTTATCTTTTTCATCCGACTTTTCCGCTGAAAGTGCTGCCGCATGTACAAGAAGATTTGTGTTGTTTTCTTGCTTGTCTGCGAGATCAGATGCCAATTTCCTCTTCAGTCGTGATCCACCGTTGTTGTATGCCACACGTGGACGTCCCACTGGATTCATAGTTGATGTGCTATTTACTACGAATACCATGCTCGACGATGGTATTCATGGTATGGTATCAAGCGCTATTTGCCAACCTTTTATTCAAGTAAATCTCAAAGTTTTTAATTTTTTTGTCAATTTCGTTTCTCTTGTCTGTGCTCACTGCATGCTCCTTAAGCTGCTCAAAAATCCAGCTTGAAATTGCACGGGCATTTCGGTTGTTTTCAAACCATACATCAAACAGCGTTGGTTGGTTAAACTCAAACTTAACTGCAAATATCAAGAGAGTGTGCAAAAAGCATTAATAACACGATGACAAATACACTTTAAGGTCAAACTCCTCATATTTACTTTTTGTCAGAAATTGTCAGAAAGTTAGTTTATACTCCACAATTCACGGGCACGTTGGTTAGGTGTTTTTTCTATATAAGGACATAACAAAACGATAAATAGAACAACATTTAACAAGAACAACACACAATTTGTTTGAAAAATTCACATTCTACATACCTTTGCCTTTAATTTCCATATTTTACATTCAATTTTTATTCACGGGTTGATGAATGGCACAAGCTTACAGTAGAGTGACCGTTTCTCGTTATTTTTACCACAACGAGCAGCTGACCGAACACTTAACTTTGCAGCCCTGCGAAAAATCCGGGGATGCACTGATAGCAAAACGCTTAGTGTATTTAATATACGTAGTGTATACGTATCTTTAAGAATATTTAATTAAAATCACGATTTGTGTTCATAAAAATTTCGAATTTATGCCGCCCAAACTGAAATCTGGCCCAGTGTGCGTGGATTCAGTTTTCGAGGTCCTGAGTTCAAGTCCCAGAGGTAAAAAAGAGTTTTAAAAGGGAACCAACATCTAGCCACATCATCGAAAATAGGGGGTGGTATGTATAGGTGGGGTGAATTGGTTAAGTGGTCGGTGTTGTCTCCCCCCTTCTCTCCTCCCTTCTCCCACAGATTTTTTTCGCATTCCGCGTGTATTGTGATGCGAAACTTTCTCTTTCGATAAATATGATCTTACTTACTTAACTTTGCCCCTCAAAGTTTTCATTTGGATGCTATTTTCCTTCTTAAATTTACTAAATACTGAGGCCAAACCCTTTTCCAGGGTTTTCTGAAACAGATTTTCCCATTTGAATCTTTAGTTTGGAAGATTCCTCCCCATATTGAAATTTTTAGTTCGATCTTTTGTTTGGTCAATGTGAAACTTTCTTTAAAACTGAAATGCCGCAACATTTGTAGTGTGCCTAATTCGTGCAAATGCACAATGTCCAACTCAAGACATGCTCAATGTCGTTGTCTGGGAGGGGGCTAAACAAAAATCGATTGAAGCGGCCAATCATCAGCAGAAATTCTGAATGCGCGTCAAGTAGGTAAATAAAAAAGTATTTATTTGATTGATAAGAGTTTTGTATCCTAAATGACAATACTTAGAACTATAACAAAAAAAGCAAATGCAAAAGTCTTTTATTTCCATTTCCCCTACTCCCTGCTCTCTCTGCTCAGTACTCAATGGTCACACATTTGGTCTTGAGATATTCATTAAGTGCATCCTGACCCAAATCCTTGCCATAACCGCTCTGCTTGAAGCCACCAAAGGGTGCAGCCACATCGGTCTTATTATAAACATTGACAAAGACAGTGCCCGCCTCAATGCGATCGGCAAAGCTGAGTGCCTTGCTGATATCCTTGGTGAAAATGCCACTGGCCAAACCATATTCAGTGCGATTGGCACGCTGCATGACCGAATCCACATCGCTGCCATTAAACTTGGATATGATCATAATGGGACCAAAGGATTCCTCTTGGGCAATGAACATGTCATCCGACACATTCGTAAAGACGGTGGGGGTAAAGAAATAACCCTTCAACTGAGGCACACGACCACCGCCATAAACCAGGGTGGCGCCCTCCTGCACGCCACGCTCACAGAACTCCAGAAGCTTATCAAAATGAGCCTTATGATTCTGCGGGCCATGGGCTGTGGAACGGTTCAACGGATCACCAATGGTCATCGAGCGCAAGTCTTTCAAAACGCGACGCACAAACTCATCGTGTATGCGATCTTCCACAAAGAGACGTCCGGCGGCTATGCAATTTTCACCCTTGTTAAAGAACACCGAAGACATGCCCTGAAAGAGAAGATGAAGGGAATATAAGTTTTCTATATTTATAAAAATCGGACTTAAATTAAATTTTAAGGATTATTATACTCTGTACCGAAGGTACATAGAGTATATTAAGTTTGTGCAAAAGTATGTAACAGGGAGAAGGAATCGTTTCCGACCCTATAAAGTATATATATTCTTGATCAGCATCAACAGCCGAGTCGATATAGCCATGTCCGTCTGTCCGTCTGTCCGTCCGTCCGTCCGTCCGTCCGTCCGTCCGTCCGTCTGTCTGTCCGTATGAACGAAGAGATCTCAGAGATGGTAAGAGATAGAGGTTTGACATGTATGGGACATATATTTCTTCTCATTGCAGGCAGATCAAGTTTATTTTCAATTTTTGCCACGCCCCCTCCCGCCCCCGCAATTTGGAAAAAACGTCATACCTCCTACAGTTTTAAAGATAGATCATTCGTACCTTCTAGAGATACCTTGTAACCAAAATTATTTATCGATTTGCAGAAGGAATGATAAAGATCGGATGAACGATACTCAAGTTATGAGCAAAAAACGGCCTGTAAACACCCAGCACCACCCCACCCACCACCGCAGCATTCTATTGAACGGCAATCTTAGTGAGAGAGAGAGAAAGAGAGAGAGAGAGTGAAACTTAGAGATGAGCGGGTATAACTCGTGAGCAAATGCGAGCTGAGACGTTAAGCGTACAGAGTATGTTATAGTCGGGCTTGACCGACTTTCTTTCTTGTTTTTTAATTCAACCGTTGGGCCAAGAGATAAAGTTTTAAAGTGTAAAGTTTTTCATAACCCCGAATTTGGTCCAAAACTGATATCAATTTCCCACTTATGCTCATCGAAAACTTCAGAAGGAATGAGCAATAGCCAGTGTACAAATACACTGCTCGCCACTTGAATAGGACACCTCTAAAGTCGATTTTCTATAGTTAATTGCTGCTAAACCAAGCCATCTAGGAAAATAATTTTTGTTTTCTTATAAAGTTTATTTAAATGTAGTAATTAGACGAAAATTACAAAATTATTCAAAAGTTGTAAGTATCCAAAAATCATTGTTAACCAATAAGTAACAAATTTTGGAGTCTTCATTTTGCACCACTTGAATAGGACACTTTATCTAAAAACCATTTAAGAATATTTCAATCCTTTTCAAATAACAATATTACTTAAATAAGAAATTACTAACATGTTTTTAAACCAAAAAAAGTTTTTAATAGTGTGTTGAGCCTCCTGTTTTCTCCAAAACCTCACACATTCGGTCTGGAAGGGATGCATACAATTTTCCCAAATAATTTAACGATATCGAGCCCCATGCTAATTTGATAGCTGCAATTAGTTCGGGAACGCTCGAATATTGCTGACCTGATCCATATACTTCACGTGTTACCCATCCCCACACATTCTCAATGATATTCAAGTCCGGTGAATAGGGTGGCCAGTTTAATAACTCCACGTTTTGGCTCGCTATATACGATTTAACAATCCGGGCCGTATGTATAGGGGCATTATCATGTTGATAAATCCATTTTAGATTTGCAAAAAGAGTTTGGAAGTGTGGAAAGGCCTCTTTCAATATACCATTATAACACAACGCATTCATGGTGGTTGGAATAAATTTAAGCTCACAGGTGCCATAATAGGAAATGGCCCCCCATACCATAATACCTCCAGCACTGCTGAGCAACTTATCAAGATGGTGTGGTTCTTTTCGAAGATCATGAAAATAGAAGAAAAAAGACAACACGTTGCCACTACGAAGTCCAGGTGACATGTGCGCGCGCGAAATCAAGGCGTTGTAACTTCCGAGCCGGGTTAAGAGGTGGCTTCTTCTTGATTTTTAGTCTCTTCAGGTGTGTAGCATTATTAATAACACGACGCAAGGTTGTCAAACTTGCTTTAACGTTGCATTTTTCCCTTATTTTGGCCAAAGAGTCGTGCGAATTGGAAGCTTCTCTTAATATAAGTCGCTTGTCTGCGATGGTAAGCACACTGCGGGTGCGGCCCTTCATGTTTTTACCATAATTAGCCTCATTATTTAAAAAATTTGTTATGGCGTGACGGCTCCTGTCGACTTTTTTTGCTATTTTGGCAATAGAAAGGCCAGAATCCTTGTAAGATTGGATTTTTCCTTTCTCCGACTCAGATAATGAAGTGCCACGCCCCATTTTAATTTTTTTTAAATTTTATATACACTTCAATTAAAGCAAAAAGTTTAAGTAAACCAAAATTTCTGTGCACGTGTCAACGATACCGACCAAATAAAATGCATGTTCTATTCAAGAAGAAGAATGCTCACATAAAGTGCAAACAACTTTATAACGGTTCTATTCCAAAACTTGGAATATACCAGAAAGAGCGAAGAATGCTTGCACAGAGATAATATGCAAAAAATACTGTTATTCTACCATTTTGTTTTCGAGTTACGAGCAGTTTTAAAGAGAGCATACAGGGTGTCCTATTCAAGTGGCGAGCAGTGTATGTAGTTCCTCAAAATTATAGCCATTAATAATTTTTTGGAAAAAACAAAAATTTGGGGTGGCCGAGTTGACATGGAATATCCCAAATATAATTTAACGAATTACCGATACTTTTAAGAACAGTCTTTCTATTATTTTAGGTCATTCCCCCAAATATGTACCTAGTACACGCAATTGTTTAGGTACACGGTTGTTTGGTCATAAAATGAAAACCTATGAATATTTTACAATTATTTTTCCTTCTTTTTTTTCGGTTTCTAAACGGCTACAAATCGTAGAACAATTTATTCGAAATGGCCGCACTTATCGATCGCAGTGCGCACCTCATGCGTAGAGAAATCGTCCACTGCTCGGACAAGGGCGCGCTTCAAAGACTCAATATTTCGGTGTCGAGTAGAGCAAGCCATAGCCTCGAGAACGTACCTCAGCAAACACTCTATCGTTCTGTTTGTTGATCGATTCCTCTATGGTAGAAATTTTCTTGTCTGAGAAAATTGCGCACTGGCAGCGCAATGATTTCGATTTTGTCTTGCGTTTTTGTTTCAATGCTGTTGTAAGCAAGTGGCCGGTGTGCCTCTTGTATGCACTGAGTTCCAAGTCACGTGTCCTTGCTAATATTCACGAACGATTTCACCTTTTTCGTAGCTGGATTTAAGGAGGCCAATTACAACAAAATGATTTTCGAGCGAGCCCCATTCTAAGATGGCAAACAAATGACGTCAAAAACTTTTGATGCAGTAATATAGCATAAATGTCACTTGTCAAATAGCCGTCAAGTTGGAGTGGATGCCATTCAATGGTTCTCGAGAACGAGTGTGTTCAATACGTGTACCAAAACAATTGAGAAAAATTGTCTATGTTTTTAGAAAAATATCCAAAAATAGATACTGTTTGACGCACGTTTTCTAGCTGAATACAAAGTTGGAAAAAGTGCCTCAGAACGAGTATAATTGTCGCAAATCGATCTGACTGCTGTTCTGAATCCCGCAAATCGACCAAATTCGCCGTTTTCAAAAGTTGTGCTGAAGAGCCGTCGGATTTATAAGTAATTGATATTTGACACTTTAAAATGAATGTTTACAATTATAAACTAACTATTATAATATTGTTTAGCATTCTTAGAAACAATTTGCGTCTTTTATTCATTTGTTTGAAACTGAAATATATTTTAAAAGAATTTTTATTTAAACATCAATGAAATGTTGCATGAAAACCAAAACCGAGCGACTGCGACCAAATCGAGCTGTTCTGAATTCCAGTTCTTTTTGTAATCGATTTCAACCATTAATCGATAGCAGCTAGGTTTGCTGCATGAAATATTAAAATACTGTTTTAAATGAAATTAAATGGATTTGAAGGGTAAATTTGTAAATTCACGTTATAGAGTTGGTGACATCTCTGGTTGCTTTCGATATACACAGACACGTAAGCTGGCCATCCAGCCAGCTGTTGATTAAGCCGGTTTCGAAACCGAGTTCGAAAAGTCAAAATGTAACCAAATCGTTCGCAATTCGGAACAGCAAAATGTAAAGCGTTCGTTTTCGTTTCATTTTCACTTTTTTAAAACGGTCGGAGTTCGGAACAGGCCTGATTAATAGGCTAATCACACTGAGCACATCTCAGCGGAACGCAAGGAATTTTTTGAAGATGTGAAATTGCGATTCACACTGACAACATCTAACATCTTCAGTCGCCCAAGTTATTAAGCAAACTGCTAAAAAAAAAAATTCATAAACTGAATTTTGAAGAACAATTGGTGGTTATTGTACCTGTTGTTACAAAACAGCAATTTTTAATTCGGCAACTTATAGCAGATTTAGTCAATAATGGGATTGTTGCAGAGATTGAAGATGAAGAGGAGCTGCTGCCAATGAGAGGCATGAATCTGCACATACCAAGAAGCGCTTAGATGTTTGTAAGTGGTGCTATTTGCTTACAAGTTATCATTTTATATTTAAGAAGCGGCTTGACATGTTGAAAAAGAACATTAGGATGGCGCAATCAACCTTCTTAACGTTTGTAAGCAGGCTTGAAGTGTTGAGATAAAGAGGCACAAATTGACGCAACGTCATTCCACTGCTATATATTGCGCAATATCTTAAATGTCCACAACAGTGCCTACAATGGAAATTGGAAACTTGCCTCAAATGAACCCCCTTATGAAGCCAAACCAATCTAATACTTCTGATGACTACTCTTCTGCTGCTGAAGAGATAAGATCTGCTATTTTTAGGTTTATTTCGAATGAAGAATAAAAGCGCAGTGCAAGGCACAAATGATTCGGACTGGAAGGTAGCTTGACTCGCTGCCATCTCACGAAGCATACGAAGCTACGAAGATCTCTTTGATGCTTCCGCTTGGTGGTCAGGAATTTCAGAAATGGTCCCACAATCCGACACCTCTGGGACGAACTCTATAATATCATCCGATACGAATTCCTCAACATATGCAATAAGGTCAAAACATGTACATCATTAATTGTCTATTCATATAATTCCTACATATTTAATCCTACGTCTGTTTCTCGTAATTGTTGGTTCGGAATTTTTGACATTTTTGAATTAATTAAGCATGTTTTGCCATTCCCGTTCGTTGACATTGTTCATGTTTCGCAGTGAATGAGAAATTTTTAGTGGTGGACAAAAACTATCGTGAAAATACTGATTGGAACGAAGTAAAATAGGAACATCCCCAGAAGTTGTTGGAATGATGATACAATTTTGGCACGGCAAATTCTTATGGAACATCTTTGATAATGATGTTAGATGTTAGATGTGCCTCAGTATGAATAGCTTATAACAAACCATTTGAAACGGAATGATTTGAGTAAAAATTTAGTAACCAGGCCTTTGGCTTATTTCCCTCCAAAGAGTACAGTTCCTGTACTTGTATTGACTTGTAAACAGCTTGAAAACGTCCGTCGAACGGTTTCAATTTTATTACCCGACCCGCAAGATTTTATTTCTAGATTTTAGGGGTTTCAACCTAAATTTGAACAAAAAAATAGTCCAAATATTTAGTAAAACTGTAAAATTTTCAAATTTTTAAAAAATTTAAGAAAAATTGTTTAAGGTTTTAGAAAAATTGCCCTTACATTTAGAACTAATTTTAACAAAATAGTTATATAAAATTTGTACAAAATCTTTTCATAAAATAAGGGCGATTTTAGGTCTATTTTCTAGGGCCCTTTTTATTGTGAGCTTTATTTTAAGTGTACTTTTCTAATTTAAAACTTACATGCTTAACCGCCTTGTCCAGATCACAGTCGGCAAATATAATCAAAGGACTTTTGCCACCCAACTCCAGGGAGCATTTCTTCAGGTTAGAGTCCGCACAGGATTTCATTATATGCTTGCCAACGGGCGTGGAACCCGTAAAGCCCAATTTTCGCACCAACTGATGATCGGCAATGGCCTGTCCCGCCTCGGAACCCTTGCCGGGTAAAACATTAATCACACCTGGCGGAAAACCTGCCAGAACGGTAAGTTCGGCAAATTTCAAGGCAGTCAAAGGACAAGTCTGAGCGGGCTTAATCAAGCAAGTGTTTCCAGCTGCTATGCAGGCAGCCATTTTCCAGGAGAGCATCATTAAGGGATAATTCCAGGGTGTCACCAAGCCACAAACTCCAATGGGTTCCTTGCGCGTAAACGTGAGCACATTATTCGGTCTGGCGGGATTGACGGGTATGGTATTACCCTGGATTTTGTCACACCAGCCGGCAAAGTAACGCCAAGCATCGATGGACATGCCAATGTGTGTCTTCAGGGCCAAAGTGTAGACGGCACCCGAATCCACAGACTCAATGGTGGCCAATTCTTCTTTATGCTGTTCCATGAGCTCGGCCAGCTTGAGCATAAGTTGACCTCTCTGACGTGGCGACACCTGTTTCCAGCTACCGTAGAAAGCTTTGTGTGCTGCACGCACTGCCTGGTCCACATCTTGGGCAGAGGCACAGGCTACTTGGCATAGAACCTCTTCATCTGTGGGATTAATTATATCCAAGGTGCGTTGGGCTTCAGCTGCAACAAATTCACCATTGATGAACAGCTGGGTGGGGACACGTATCTCACGTTTGTTGGCTTTCAATTGGAAACCCTCAAACTCCACTTTTTTAGCTCCAGCCTGGTTAGAGCTGCCCTGTCGCAGTAGTCTTACTAAGAGATCAAAGAACTCCTCAAAAACGGGCGCCATAAAAACCTGTTCATTCTCCAGAGGCACATCAAAGGCTTCCTTTACTTCTTCGACCAGACGCACCACATCCATTGAACCCGCACCGGCGGCAAAGAAATCTGTCTCAGCTTCTATGGGCTGTTTGAGTATGGATTGCCATATCTGACTGAGGAAATTCTTTTTGCTTAATTCATCCTCTGTGAAGTCGGTCAGGGGTTGCACCTGCCCCTGCTTAAACCACTCACTGGCTGGTATTACTTTGGAGCCCCTCTTGAGGCGTCTTATATTCACAAATGCTCCATCGGTACCCTCTATGAGCAGACCACCCTCATGCACCCAAGCTGGCTTGGCCAATCCCTTTAACTTCAAAGCCTGAGCCTGCTCCAAGGGACCCGCCGTATACAAATGAGCTCCAAACAAACGCACTGGCTCATCCACCTCCTCCTCCACATAGGCCAAGGCCCCCGGCACCGAATCCAATCCTCTTACAAAATTCCATATCCCTGCCGCCGTCTGTGCCAAATTGATCACTTGATTTTCCGTCTTAAACATGGCCGCATCATAGCTAGCACCCACTTCAGTTTGGGTAATCTTTGGAGCCTCTCCTCGTGCCACCATTTGCACGGCCAAACCCATGGCCTTCACACCCTCCGGATACAAGAATCGTTTGTATATGCTATCCAAGGTATCGGTGGGTTCCACATTTGTCTGTCTGGTCAATAGCAAGGGACCCGTATCCAGTCCCTCATCCGCCCAGAATATACTAAAGCCCGCCACCTCATCACCTTCAATTAGGGTCCACGATATGGCACTGGCTCCCCGATGACGTGGCAGTATGGAGGGATGATAACAAACGCTACCCAAGGCAGCACCATCAATCACCTCCATGGGTATGAATTGCGAACAATAGGGCAGCACATTCAAGGTGGCACCCACCGATTTGTATTGCTCCAGCACTTCGGGTATGGCCACGCCCTTGCGACGCCAACTGGAGAACTTAAAGACGGGTATGTGATGAGCTGCAGCTGTGGTGGCCAGCACATCCTCGCGACTTCCCTTGTCGGGGATGGTAAAAACACCCACAATTTGTATGTTGGCATCTTCCAATAGAAGTTCCAGCACATCGGCAGCAAAATTGCTTTGCCCTATGATGGCGATGCGAAGTTTTAACTGTGTGGGTAGAATGGGGAGAGAACAGATGGGGGAGATTAGATTTGGAGATGATATACTGAATGCTACGGTAATACGGCGGGGCCGGAACAAAACCTGCGGGATCGGAACGGGATTGAATTTAAATTTGGGTTGACTTGTGTCGAGATTGGGACTACTCTGAATGCTGGTGTGCCACTCCCAATCAAACTGTCAAAAAAAAAAACAAAACTATCTTTAAATTGTAGACTTTGAAATTATTTGAAAATAGCCGCCAATATGTTCAAATATATCGATAAGTATTTAAGCGTTAAGATATTTTAAGACAGAGACGATGGTCGCTCTGTAAATAAGTATTTGTAGAGCGTAGAGAGACGAGACGGTCGAAGACAGACGCTAAATATAAAATGGACAGAACAAACCGGTATTGACAATGTAAATAGTAAGCCGTATATAATTAAAAGCCGGTAAGCCAGATAAAAACAGTCGTTTTCAGATTAGGAACATTTTACTGAATTGGCAAGAAAAAGTCCAAAAAACATAGATCCTGCAATTCCAAATTAAACAAGTTAGAAAGTCGGTCAAGCCCGACTATAACATACTCTGTACCCTTAATGCCGCAGAAGAGAGGTTCTCTCTCTCTCTCTCTCTCTCTCCCAAAGATTGTGTTTGTTTGAATACAGCGGCGGTTGGTAGGAAGAGTGGGGGGGGGGGGGGGGGGCATAACTTGTATCGTTCATCCGATCTTTATCATTCCTCTAGAAGGTACGAACAATCTAGCATCAAAACTGTGGAAGATATGACGTTTTCTCCAAATTGCGGCGTGGCAAAAATTCAAAATAAACTTGATCTGCCTGCAAGTATAAGAAATATATAGAGATATCTCTTACCATCTCTGAGATCTCTTCGTTCATACGGACGGACAGACGGACATGGCTATATCGACTCGGCTGTTGATGCTGATCAAGAATATATATACTTTATAGGGTCGGAAATGATTCCTTCTCCCTGTTACATACTTTTGCACTAACTTAATGTACTCTGTGTACCTTTGGTACAGAGTACAAAAAGTCCACTGAGTTGGAAATTTATCAAATAAAGTACATTTCAGATGAAAATTTAAGTATTTAATGGTGTCAATAATACGGTAAATACGCAAATATTTTAGTCAAGTACATAATTTATTATATTTAAGTACTGTTTGTTCAATCTCGAATTACTTGATTTAAAGCCGATTCGGTACACTAAATACATACATTTCAAACTTTATAAAAATCTTCCGTTCTAAAGTCAACACCAAAAGATTCTTGAAACCAAATAAGTGAATGTACCTTAAATAAGCTCAAAATGCCAATGCCTAAGTCTATAAAGTTCTAAGGCTATTCCCAATTTGTTCTTACAGCGAATGTAGACCAAGACCAAGTAGATATTACTGTAAGTCACAAATCTACAAGCACTTCGTAAGCAAAGTGTCAGAACCAGTGGAGAATTTTAAAAACAGAATAGTGTTAAATTAAATTGCATTCTAAGTATATTTCGTACTTTAATGAAGAACGCGTTTCTTCAAATGTTTCGGATCGCTGTTCGTACGAAAAGTATTTGATTCAAGAATATTTGTTTTTATTTTAAAAATATAGTTGCAGGATATTGAATTTTAGAATATTTCGTATAATACTTAGTTTAAGTACATCCAAATATTATATATGACATCCTTGATATATTAAGTACAAAATGGATTCAATTACATTCCAATCGTACTCGAAATCTGCCATGTTCGGCAGCAGGCTCGGTACGGGGGTTCCGTGGCCTAATCAAGCGTAAAATTTTGGTTCATAGATTATTTTGGGACAAATTTTTAACAATTGTTAAACCGACTCAGACATCCCAAATTTTAACTTAAAAGCTCAAATAATTTCAAAGAAATAGCACTGAACCACTTTTGAGCCGGTTGTAAACCAGTAAGCCAGTAAAATATCTGATTTCATATTATTAACCTACAGACCAAATTATGAGAATAATTTCGGAATCATGGCTCCGAACTGGCTTTAACGGCATTCGAATCAGTTTACAACCAGTTCGATATACCCGTTACTCAGAGAAAGAAATTTACAAAGCTTTAACATCAATGGCCCTAAATATATGACAAAAGTTGTGTTCCTTAAGGAAAAACCGAATAGTAATAAAAATTAATTGCCGAGAAAAGACTTATATCTCATTTATTTAATTTTTTTTGGAAAGTAACAATCTGTGAATTTGGGGTATGTGAATACGTTAAGAAGGCAGTTGTGTCCCTTCTATCGTTTTGTATTTGCAAAACCGCAAAAAATTACAAAAATTAAATAAATGAGAAAAAACTCTATAACTCTAGAAGTATTCAGTTTCCCATTTACAGCTTAATACAGTAAGTTCCTAGATACAAGACCAAATTTTAAGATAAAAAATTAAGAAACAAGATTTGATTAATTTTTATTTTTTTGTTCATTTTTACGATTTGATAGGTAAGCAACATTTTTAAATTTAACTAATTTGAAAGTTTGGGAAGGAATATTATTTATTTTTTTATTTTAATGCTTAACAATCTTCTGTGTAACTTTTAAAACAAAAAAAGGCCTACTTAGTAACGACAGTAATCTATTTTTAAACACTTGAAAAGTGTATTCTAATTTTGGCCCAGAGGTGTGCAACGCATAGAAGGAGTCATCTCCGACCACATAAAGTATATGGGTGATTCCATGAAAAACAACGACCAAGTCACTATTTTTCCGATAGAATTTTATTTAAAGGATGGACAGCACCTCAAACACCAAACAATAATAATAATATCTTATTGCAAGAAACATGATGCAGTAGCGGTTTACGTTTTCCTTGAAGCCCTTAATGAATATTTCTCCGCAGAGTTCCCTCACATTCAAAAGTGCATTTATTTCTCGGACGGGGCTCCTCAACAATATAAAAACGTTAAGAACTTTTTCAATGTCTATCATCATAAAAATGATGCGTGATGATGACAGCACGCGGTAAAGGACCATGCGATGGAGCTGGGGGAATACTAAAAACAATGGCTAGACGGGCAAGTCTTCATATGTTTACCGATAAACAGATTACCACTGCCATAGAACTCTATGAATGGGCCAAACATCACAGCACGATACAGAAATACAAATCACTATAGTTCGGCTACAGAATTTTTAAAATCACGATATTCAAAATGCAAAACTATACATGGGACACAAACTCTTCACTCTATTCAACCACAAAAGAACAAGCTTCTTAAAACCAAATCATACTCATTTTCCGAGACAACTAATATTGTTAGTGCCAAAAAAAAATAATTAAATAATTGAGAAAAAAGGCCATAACTTTGGAACTATTCAGTTTCCCATTTAGAGCTTGATACAGTAAATTCCTGAATACAAAACCAAATTTTGAGAAAAAAATGAAGAAGAAAAAAACGTCCCTTTCGCGGCAATTAACTTTTGTTTTCTTATTTCCGCGATTTGGTAACCAAAAGAAAAATTGAAATAAATTTTAAGTGTTAGTAATTTGAAAGTTTGGGATCGGATGTAAATTTACAGATTTTATAAATGTATTTTTTACCAATGGCTTTAGATAGCAATCAATTGAAAATAATTTTTTTTTAAAAATCGAAATTTTCAAATCATTATATCCCGGGAATTAAGCACATTTCGGCAAAATGCTGAAAATACGTATATAGTATTTTGCATCAAAGAATACGAAAAAAATTATTTCGAACAAAAAAAAGGGCCCGATTTTTCATGGAATCACCGATATATATTCTTTGTATAGCTTCTTTATATAGCTCTGTCCGTCCTTCTAGAACTCGCGAACTAGTTCCTCAGCTTTGAAGCTATCGAGCTGAAATTTTGCACAGAGTCTTCTTTTTTTTCTTCACGCTACTTGTATGTCGGAACCGACCGGATCGGATGACTTGTTCTAATACCTGCCATATAAATATTTGGTCGAAAAATGGGCTTTAGTGCGAAAAACTTTTTTGTTTTCAATATTAGCGCTCTTAAACTCGGTCATTGATAATATTATATGTTTTTAAGCTGATCTGCAAAGTTTGGTCGAAATCGCTAACCGTTGAAGCGAACTTTTTCAAGTGTATTAAAACTTCGGCACAGACCATCTTTGCTTTTTCGTTTTAAAATATTTTTAGATTTATTTATAACAACTGCGCATAAAAAATGTACTAAATTAATTAAGTTTCTTTAGTGAGCGGACTTTAGATAGACGCTCGTATTCAGTATTTTCATTTAAAATTTACGAAACCGAGACAATTTCTTTAATTTAATTTTAATTTCACTTCCGGTTTATTTTTCAAGGGTAACAATAAAAAGGCCAGCAAATAAGTCCTAAACGCGTCTCCTTCTCATGAATTTTTAAAATACTGTTAAAAATATTGCGATTTATTGCGAACGAAAAACGGTTTTGTTAGCTTTGAGTTTAAGGAAAGTTTTGGTGAAATAAGCGAAAAATTGGCAAATTTTTAAATTTAATATAAATAATTCACTTTAAAATATTTTTTCAAGAACTGGGAGCCTAAATTTATAAAAAAAATTTTGTTTTTGGTTCGTCCATAAACCAAAAAAAGGCAACATAATGTCGCACCGAGTTATTTGGTAAATAGAAAACTTTGATTCCGCACAATTTGTAAATAATGTTCACAACACGCCAACAATTTTTTTTTAAAATAACCAAAATTTTTTCAAAATTCTAAGTTTTTTTTGAAATACTCATACTAACATCCATAGTTTGTTTCACACTCTTCAAACACTAACAATGAATTGTGTACAATGTTTCGCTTTCAATATAATTATCACTTTCTTAATCAAATTTGTATATTTTCTATTTAACAATCAGCCTTTTTAGCCGTCAAACTATCAACTGAACCCCAATGCGAGTGTCGGTGTTGTATTTATACCATCTTGGAGGCAGCATTTCCTTATCAACTCTGATTCCAAAACAACTGCGAAAAAAAAAAAGAAAAAAAGCAGCAGCATAGACATAAGCTGATGGCGCTACTTAATATTATTTCCACACACACACACACACATGCACAATATTCACTAATTAAGTCAAAATAATGTGAGCGAGCATTCTTATCAGGAACACAAACCGAAACTGCAGCACCAGCCCCAAAAGCTTGAAATGCGTGTAACATGATGAATGGGCATGATCGGATCGGATCGGATGGGAGTGGGCCAAAAATTTTGTTGAAATATGGCCAAGTTACAGGCGGTTAATCGATACCCATTTGGCGGTGATTCACCTACATTTCTATTGCTTGGGGTTTCCACCTAAACTACGTGGTAGTGTCTAGACGCTGGCATGTATTTGTCAATGAAAGGTGGATCCCAAGTGATCCAAGTATACCAAGTTCAGTTGGATAGATAAGACGTGGCAGCAAAATAAGACTTTTTCATAGTATATTGAGAGATTGGTGGAGATTCAAGTTGATTTCTGTCTGCTGAACACAAATCTGTTTTCGGAAATGGTTGATTTTTATACTCTGTACCGAAGGTACATAGAGTATATTAATTTTGTGCAAAAGTATGTAACAGGGAGAAGGAATGATTTCCGACCCTATAAAGTATATATATTCTTGATCAGCATCAACAGCCGATTCGATATAGCCATCTGTCTGTCCGTCTGTCTGTCTGTCCGTCCGTCCGTATGAACGAAGAGATCTCAGAGATGGTAAGAGATAGAGGTTTGACATGTATGGGGCATATATTTCTTATACTTGCAGGCAGATCAAGTTTATTTTCAATTTTTGCCACGCCCCCTCGCGCCCCCGCAATTTGGAAAAAACGTCATATCTCCTACAGTTTTGAAGATAGATCGTTCGTACCTTCTAGAGATACCTTGTCAACAATTATATATCGATTTGCTGAAGGAATGATAAAGATTGGATAAAGGAACGATACTGAAGTTATGAGCAAAAAACGGCCAGTAAACACCCCCACCCGCCCACCCACCACCACAGCATTCTTTTGAACGGCAATTTAGTGAGAGAGAGAAAGAGAGTGAAACTTAGAGATGAGCTCGCATAGCTCGTGAGCAAATGCGAGCTGCGACGTTAAGGGTACAGAGTATGTTATAGTCGGGCTTGACCGACTTTCTTTCTTGTTTGATATAATTTAAATGAAATTGCAGCGTGTAGGTGAATAAGGGTGGCCATTCAGTTTCTAAATATATCGCATAATTGTGTGTTTTTTGTGGGAGTTGGAAAATATATTTTTATAAAGAACCTTAGACTGCGTTCAACGGCTTTATATTGAAAGCATCCCCATACTTGTGCTGAGTAACACGTTATCGCCTTCGCGGTCGCCTGGTACATCTTGTATTTGGTGCTACGATTGATATTTTTTCGGCATAGGAGAGTGTTCCATGTGCTTCCTATCGCTGCTCGAGTGTCTTTTAGCTTCAGTTCAGCGAGTCTTTCAAACTGCATATTACCAGTGAGAGTCACTCTTAGGCATAGCTCGTAAATAACTCTCAACCCTTTTTTCAGTTCGCTCTGCTCACGTCACTGACCGAAAAACCAAATATAAAAGGGGCCGGGGTTTCCCGCAACCGAATGTGTTCTGTTATCGCTCTCACTGTTAAGTGGCTGTGGTTGATCACACAGCCCTGATCGGACTGACAGCAACCGAGTAACAGCCCCAACTCAGTCAATTGGTCTTAAATGGCGTGCTTCTCGAAGACTAAACTCTCAAAATGTTATTTGAAAAGGTTGCAGACTCAAGAGTTGCGCCAGAGTGTAACATAAGCGGAGAGAGAGTCTATGCGAGAGAGAACGAGAGAGCGCGTATAGTTCGTCGCATACATTCATATCGTTAGCCTTACACACCGATGCATACATACGAAGAAGACCTTTTGAATTCGGGAATTAGGCCAAACGGTCCCAAAAAGACCTAAGAGGAAAAAAATCAAAAAATGTGTTTCTCTCCTCTCACAACCAAATAGAAGCAGAGAGCGTAGTCAAAGGTTATTTCGGTACCTCTTTTCAATGTGGTCGCACGAAAGCTGTCGTTTTCTGACAAAGGCAAACGGGGGACCGATTTTTGCGACCTCTGCTCCTAGGCAGTGTTTGGAAGTACCTAGGTACAAATACCTGTGTGCATACCTAGATACATATTTTGTGTACCTTTTACCTTACCTCGGTATTTTTAATTTCCAGTACCTTTTACCTTACCTAGGTCCAAATTTTCATTCACCTTGTCAAAAAGTAAGGCATAAGATACTTTAATTTGAATGAGAATTTAATTTCAAATAATAGCCTTGGTGGGAAACTAATCTAATTTAATCATTCTTCCAAATTGGGATTGCCGGTGTGATATAATAATATATCTAATAGCTGTGTTGTTCCTTAAGACGCTTTAAGTTGATGAAATACAGAATGCTGTCGGCGCAACTAGCATTGAAATAACAAACATAGAAACATAGGCCGTGTTCAGCAGAACAACTTGCTCCTTGATCAAGTATAAATTTGCAATTATCTTAATACTGAACTCGAGAGATGCGGCATCATAATAGCCCATTTTAAGGTATCATGATACAGGAGCATGTATCAAAGAAATAGTACGCTACTTTAAAGTAATACTGCTCCCTCCAACAGCAGAAACTATTCGATACAACATTTTTTTCTGATACCTGATCAGGGATCAATTATTCTGCTGAACACGCCCATAGACTCTCCTTTGAATATAGGCGATTGTTAATGATTGTCAGTATTTAAGTATGTGTTTTATTACTTAGGTCTACTTTCTAAGTGGTTCATAAGGGAAGACCCACCCTTTACGGTCTAAAAGTAAAAATTTAGGAGTTATATGGTATCACAACGTGCCTTTTTATACCCGTTACTCGTAGAGTAAAAGGGGATACTAAAGTCGTGCAAATGTATGTAACAGCCAGAAGGAATCATTTCCGACCATATAAAGTATATATATTCTTGATCAGCATCAACAGCCGATTCGATATAGCCATGTCCGTCTGTCCGTCCGTCCGTCTGTCTGTATGAACACCTAGATCTCAGAGACTAGAAGAGCTAGAGCAACCAATTTTGAAATGTAGACTCCTATTGTCTGCACGCAGATCAAGTTTATTTTCAATTTTTGCCACGCCCCCTCCCGCCCCCGCAATTTGGAAAAAACGTCATATCTCCTACAGTTTTGATGATAGATGGTTCATACTTTCTAGAGATATCTAGTACTCAAAATTATTTATCGATTTGCTGAAGGAATGATAAAGATCGGATGAACGATACTCAAGTTATGAGCAAAAAACGGTCAGTTAACACCCACCACCCACCCCACCCATAACCTAAGCATTGCGTTCAGCAGCAATCTTAGTGAGAGAGAGAGAGAGAGAGAGAGAGACTTAGAGAGCGCACTGCGTTGTGCGTTGTGTGTTAACTGGCCGTTTGACTCGTGACCAAATTCGAGCTGCGACATTAAGGGTGCAGAGTATGTAATAGTCGGGCTTGACCGACTTTCTTTCTTGTTTTTATTAGGAAAGGTGATACGTTTTCAAAAGTTTTGTTGTCTGATCTGTTTATCGGGATGAATTTGGAGTCATTTATGTTGGATTTAGTAATTGACAAATGTCTATTAATATCTGGCGGATAATAAATAGCCGAGTTAAAAAATGTTGCATACTTTTCGGCTGACCCACCTCAGGCATACAGGAAGGCTATTAAACATTGGTTTCCATGAGTAACGGGTATATCGAAGTCGGTTAGAGCCGACTTTAACTTACGCTCTCGTTTGGCCTAAGGGAAGAAGCTTCACCGCTTCTACCATCGCAACCTAACCTAACCTATTACTTTAATCGAAAATTTAAATAATTGAAATTCTAGCCTAGTTAGTCTGAAAGATAAAAATAATAAAAAAATATATTTCTGACTTGAAATTAAAAAAGCGTATGTATGTAGAGTTTTTGGGAAACTCGGAATACAGTTCAACTAATTATCTCAAAGTTTTGGTCACGTCCTGAACATTTTAGGATAGGTGGTGTTTGATAATCCATGCTTTAAAAGGCTTTTAAAAAAGTATCTTTTTTTACCGTTACCTATACCTATGTACTGAAAATTTCGGATACCTTTTACCTTATCTAGGTATATATTTTGGCATTTACCTTGTACCTTACCTAGGTAAGAAAAATGAGTACCTTTCCAATCACTGTTCCTAGGTATGTGAACGACTTTACTATTCCCTCGGTTTTCCCGTACCACTAGTACCTTAGACTTCTTGATGTTAATCTTTAAGTTCCAAGTGTCGCAATAATTCTGTGTAGCATTTTATCATGTTTTTCAACTGCACGGGACTTTCTGCTAGCATGAACATGTCATCAGCATACATTAGGACCAAATGGACTCCTCTTGGAAGGTTTTTAGCAATGTCGTCTACAAAGAGAGCAAAGAGCAGAGGGCAGAGTAGGCATCCCTGCTTCACACCTTGTATCGTCAAGAACTCTTCCGTAGTACCGTAGTAGTGTTGCCGCTATATAGGCTTCGCAGGACTGCAATCATTTTTGCCGATATACCCTTGCTTACCAACTTATAAAGAAGTTGTCCTCTATTAATTTTATAGAATCTATAAAGTAGAGTACTATTTCTTAACTTTAAAACGAACTATCTAGAAAGGAGCTAGAAATTACGCCATCTTCTGCTGCCCATAAGCATGCAATGAAAGTTTACATTAAATCCAAATTATTCGCCCGTACTGTTTTGTCAAGGCATACCCTTGGGCAGTAGACAATTTTGTTATTTCAAGTTATAAAATAGTATATGGTATTTTTCATAATTCTGAGAATACTAAGCGAGTAAAAAAAACTGGATTCAGGAGCAGTTAGGTTAAGGTTATTATAAACATTTATTTAAATAGAACTAAATTGTATTAATACAATTACATAAGTCACCATGGCCGTACAAATCTACAGGAATACAACCAAGAATTATAAAAGATTTACACCAATTCTTTTTTTGTTTCAACCCACCGACATTAGCAGGCAATAATCAATATTCATGAATCCCTCGGCACTGATGACCAAAGCATCCTGTTCCACTTGCATAACAAACTCGGTCAACAGAGCGTGGTAAATCTGAATGTTGGTCTCTTTCTGTCGCTGTATAATGCAGGCCAGTCCTCGTATATGACCTCCAATCAGCATATGCTACAGTAAAAACCCAATTATATATATTAAATACAGCTAATCAGTAATAAAACCCCACTTACCTGTCTCTTGCAATATTCGCCACAACTACAAAAGGCATAAAGTAGAGCCAACTGTGAGACAAATGCTGAACATGTCTTATAGATGTACGCATGAGCATAGACTTCCATCAGCACCAAAACTGACCAATAGATGTTCAGGATGCTGTCCAGAAACAATACCACAAATATACAAAGAATGGACCAACCATAGAGCTCATTAAATTGATTGAACAAGCGATACAACTCCATATAGGTCTTCTTGAGACTTAGCAAAAAGTCCAGAGAGCAAAATAGCTCACAGTTACCATCGAGTATGCAGTTTGCACCCATCACACGACAATTGACTACACCTTGAAGACGTTGATTCAACAACTCCGCATGATATCCCAACAATTCCGCATAGAGCAAGAGTAAAATACTTTGACAGCGAATAATGAGCACAGCACCCAAAGAATACCAAAAGTAAGGCACATCCAAATACATCCCCGGAACTAGGCTGACAATGTTGCAAAATCCCAGCACAAAATATTTGAAGAAACGTAAACGGGGTAAGTTTTTGACCGGCATTCGAAGTTCGCATTGAAATCGCAGACGAAGATACTTCAATTGCAGGCAGAATTCGTAGTATTCGTCGAATTGGAAAATGACTTGGGCAAGTATGACCAACATGGTCACTATTTGAGCAATGAAAACTATGGCACTAACCAGCAGAGAGACAAGTAGATCCCTACGCTGCGGATCACACATCACCAAGACACATGTGGCCACATTTATAAAGATTATGACAAAAGTGTACCACTTCTGGAGATGCTGTAGTGAAGACTTTGCGCTAAAAGGGACTAAGCCAAGCAGGGCAAAGTATTTAAGGTAAGGCTGCAGCAGGTAGAGCATGACGAGGTTTAATTGTTCAAATGCAACTGAGTCAAGAATGGCTTGCATATTTAGATTAACTGGAATGCAATTAGTTAAATTGGTGTTAGGGTACATTAGTATAAAGATGTCGGGATAGATAGTATGTGGGTCAAACTTTTACAAACCGAACGGTTTCAAACCAAATTAGATCTCGATAAACAAAACAATTTTGTTAAATTTAGAAACAATTTCAAAAGCAAATAGTATAGTTATAGTAAAGTATAAAGTCGAGTCGATATAGGCAGGTCCGTCTGTCTGTATGAAGGCACAGAACTCAGTGAAGGTAGGAGATAGAGGTTCAACATGTATGGCACATGTACTTAATATACTTGCAGGCCGATCAAGTTTATTTTCCATTTTTTCCACGCCCCCTGCCGCCCCCGCAATTTGGAAAAAACGTCATATCTCCCACAGTTTTGAAGATAGATGGTTTTTACCTGCTAGAGATATTTAGTTATCAAGATTATTTATCGATTTGCCAAAAGGAATGATAAAGATCGGATGAACTATACTCAAGATATAACCAAAAGTCAGTTTCCATCAAAGATCTGATTTGATTTGGTGTGGCAGCCCTGGCCACCTCTGGTCACACAATTTATCGAGCACCATCCCTGAAGCGATAGCAGAACGCCATCACTCGCCATCCCTGGCGCTCAGTTTCTGGCTGGGCTCCCGCCAAGGCGGCTGGCGGCAGCATCGCGCTTTATAATCGAACAATAGTTGTTAGCTTAAGTTACGTTCAATAAAGTTAGTTACTTATCAAACCTAATAACTGAATTGGTTACAGTAGTGGCGCCATCTATAGGTCAGTTTTGAAATGGTGTGGCAGCACTGGCCACACTAATCATCGTAAATACGCGATAGCGCAGTTGTTCATCTCTAGCCCTAACGCGTGGCTTCCGTGCGGCTGGCGACCGCATCGCTATACGATCGAACAATAATTGTTAGCATTGAAGTAGTATTAAATAAAGTTAGTTGGTGACCCGCGACGATTGAAAAACACGCAAACTTTTTAAAACAGTTCTCTGATGCCGCTCAGCTGCCGCCATGTTTGTTATGGCGACAAAACTGTTGGTAAATTGGACAACATAGTGATTGACCGCGCCTGCAGTTCACTCGACTCCACAATCACTCACCCTGGATCCAGCTAACCAGATCCTCAACAGAAACATCTCAATGTTTTTTGGGCAGTTATTAAGTGGAAGGTCGTTCTTATTTTCAATTTCAAAGTAAGGTACATCTAAAAGTGCAATGACACTTTTTGGCAACACTTTACTTTTGTATTGACCAGACTTTTTCTTAATCGTAATACTCGAAAGAAGAGGATCTGACGAGTCCATTGATCTGTGGAAGACATCCAACATACACACCTGATCATATTAATAGGTACACACATCAACTCTGACTTTAAGGTAACAGAAAACAGTTTTATTCATTGTTTCAAACTTAAAATTTGTTCTCATTGGTTCTTAAACTATTTGTTTTTAATAAAATAAACTTAATTGTAACATAGAATAATAATATAACATTAAAGAGATCATTTTGTGATTCAGATACGTTTTCAGTGTGATCATAATAATAGGTACACTTCATGTGTTGGTAAGAAAAAAAATGTAAATTTCCATTTTGTGTTCTTTTTTTAGGTAAATTAGTATTTTCTAACTTAGTATCCAGTGTATCCACCTCTATTTTTGGCCACTACTGCTATTCTTTTTGGCATACTTTTAATAAGAGCCTGGCAGGTCTCTACTGGTGTCTCATACCACAGTTTTTGGACACCTTCCCATAATTTTTGATTATTTGAAAATGAATGCTTTGCCAATTTCATTTTTAAGTCTCCCCACAAGTTTTCAATGGGGTTAAGGTCGGGGGATTGGCTTGGCCACTTCAGAACGTCAACTTTTTGGTCCTCGAAAAATTTAGATAACAGCCTTGATGTGTGTTTAGGATCATTATCTTGCTGAAATACCCAACGTAATGGCATATTTTCCTCAGCATACGGTACCATAACTGTTTCCCATATGGATTTGTACTCTTCAGCATTCATTTTGTTCGTAGTCTGATAAATTGGACCTACGCCGTACCAGGAGAAGCAACCCCATACCATTATATTGCCACCTCCATGTTTGACTATTTTTTTGTAAACCGTGGATGAAATTCCTTTCCATTAGGGCGTCGAACATTCCTTTCACAGTCATTCCCAAACAAATTAATCTTGGTTTCATCGCTCCTTAATATGTTTCTCCCCGGTGCATCCTACCCAGTCTTTGTGGTCCCTTGCTAAAGTTTGCCTCATGGTGATATTTTTTTTTCGCATAAGTGGGATTTTTCTGGCAATTCTTCCTGGTAGGTTGGCATCTTGTAGTCGTCTTCGGATAGTTGGAGCACTAACTGAATTCCCAATTTCGGCTGCAATAGCCTTCGATGACTTAAATGGGTCCTTTTTGCTCAAAGTTACTATGTAGTGGTCAAGGGTTTCTGTTGTTTTTTGTGGCCTTCCACGGGTTTCCTGTATTGGTTTTCTTTTTTAATGCATTTTTAACAAAATTATGAGACCTGTTCATTAATTTAGCGATGGCTCCTAAAGATTTGCCTTTTTTTCTCAGACTAAGAACCAATCGAGCTTCTTCTTTAGTAAAATGAGAATTTCGACCCATTTTTTCTGAAAAAAATAATTATTTAATTCTCTGTATTGACAGGAGCTATACTTAATTTACCTTTAGTTACCAAAAGATCACTGATTACAAAATTATTCACTTGATACTTGAGAAACGGAGACTGTACCTATTATTATGATCAGGCGAAATGTGTGGTGGACTCGCAATTTATAGAAAAGCTTTGATATACGGGGCAGCCTCTCTTTCAACTCTTTGTCACAGTGTGGCCAGACATTGACAACAACAAAAAACCAAAAATTAAAAAGTTGTCAACACTAAAAGTACGAAAAAACCATCTATAATTTAAAAATTCCGGTGTGTACCTATTAATATGATCAGGTGTGTATTATTAGCCAGCGAGCTTTGACGAGCATGCGACTGTCTATCGCGCTTATAAAATTTGTTGCGAGCTTCTGATGCGTTTTCCCCAAGGCAACCTACTGGTACTATTGAAGTCTCTGTTATCTGGGATCCATGAATTAGATATTTATGTAAAGTAGGCGACACTCTCGCAGAATTGCTGGAATTTAAGTGCATCAAATAGAAAATTCACACGAAATGGCGATTAAAATGGTATGAAGGCATTCTAAAATTTCCAAGTTAAATTCCAAAATTGATGCAAACAGCTCTGGATTTGAAAAAGCCTTTCTTCCAGTGTTGCCATCGTTTGTATTCCCGTTTCCGTTTTGCTTTGGCTTATCTACGTGTAACCCCATTTCCAGCAACATTCGCTTTTATTTTCCGATTTATCCCTCTGCCCCTGCCATTTTTTGCATCCCAGTCTGTAAGAAATTTTAAGCACAAGCTCGAACATTCGAATCCAATCGTGAAGTGGACTCATTCCATATTGAAGACTTCCAGGTTTTGGTTTGTATATAGGTGAGCATGGATCGGCAATTTCCAAAAACAGTTTAGGGCCAGCTCCACAGATTGGGCACAATTGACAAGATTTTGTCCCGGTCAAAATGTTTAAAACTTTTCCATCTATTAGAGTCATATAAAGGTCATATGACACGGTGATTTACCTCTCCCTTAAAATGTGACAATCATAAGGCATCAGGCTTTTTATTTGTGTATCCAAATTTTCTTTTTCCTTAAGAATGTGTTGTCTGCTCTCTTTGGCGAACTCCATTTTTGACTGAGCCCGGGAGTTACTACTTCATCGCTGTCCACAGTAATCGTCATTGTCCACGAAAGCCAATTTGAGTGCTTCAACTTAAAATTGGAGATTGTTCTGTTGCACTTGGGCAAGTTTTTCAGTATGAAGCGTGTAAAATTTGCGATTTTTTTTGGTAATATTATTTTTTTGTCTCGACGCTTATATTTTGTATGTGGCCTTGCTCAAAAATCCAATCCGAAATCGCTTTGTCTTTACATCGAGAAGGGTCGCATGGCTGAACTCAATCTTTCCTAAAAATATGAAAATTGACGTAGAACGGGCAAAATCGGGCAAAAAGTGTTAATAACAAGTTAAAGTGCACACTTTCAAGAACACATTAACATAATTACATTTTGGCCGAAAGTGGGCGAAAGTTAGTTTTAACTCCACAGTGCACAGGTATTTTGGTTAGGTTTTCTCTGGCTAAGGACGTCACAAAAAACAAGTTAAAAATAAACATATAACATATAGAGCACACTTGTAACATATTATTTGCAAATTACATACCTTTAGCTGTATTTTCCATATTTCACACAAATTTTTTGGTCACCAGCTGCCAATCTCTTTTATTGCAAAGTTGTGGTTTATTTTCCCGCTTTTTTTTAGTAAACAAACAGAAAAGCGAAGTTCAGACTTTGCAGCCCTGGTAAAAGCTCAAGGTTGCATTTCGATAACTTTTGTTTTTTGCATTGTGGTACTTAAGGTATCCACTTTAATAATATAATATATAGCCAAAATCAAAAAATGTTGTCATGAAACATTCGACTTTATGCAAAAATCAATCATTCACCAATTCCACCGATTTGCACTCCACTCAGCCCGACTCTGCAACTACAAGTAACCCATCTTACGTTGATCAACCATCCGACCAATTTTTCAAATCTAACATTGTACGCAGCCCACCAGGCGATCGTTCCTACTTATGAAAGTACGTCGTGCAGCTGAATATGGATCTTCATTACATCGTTCATCATCGCCGATGTTCATGCTCAACGATCCCCATACCTGACCGACCGCTAACAAGCTGCTACAACTCGAGACGCTCTTTGTTTGGCAATTCATGCCAGCCTGAGTCTACCTACAAGTTTTCGATCTCAACACAAATTCCACAACTAGTCCACAACGCGTGGCAAACGAAAGTACTCGTTGCGAGGCACCATTCGACCACCACTCGAAGCAACGGCCTCAACTGAGGTTTCCATCGACGTAACTACGCAAATCTGTATTCGGTGCACATGCTAAGTATTACGGATTTATCAGTTTCTACACTCATTGGAAACAGTTCGTCGACTGAACAACGACTCAAACTTTCTTCTCTTCATTCTATCTTCCTTATTTTTTTTTTTTTTTTTTTTAGCTTTTTTAGTATTTATTGAATCTTCTCTTAATGAGACTAACAATAATTTTTCAAATCTTAATCTAGAAACAATTGTACAACCATCTCCTATTGGAGCAGGTTTATGTTCTGCGGCCCTTTAATTCAGTCGCTGGGTTGGTAGATCTTTTTTTCGGAGGCGAGAATGCGTTGCTTGCAGGGTGAGAGATTGTGCAAGTTCATTAGGGTGGGCTAGAAGTTTTTCAGAATATTTGCGCTTTAGTTGCTGTATTTCAGTTTCGACCGATGGGATCCTCAGGTCGTTGTGGATACACTCGTTGCGAATGTACCATGGCGCTCCAGTGAGTGTTCTAAGAACTCTTGATTGTGATCTTTGAAGGATGTCCACACTACTCGCACAGGCATTTCCCCATAGCTGTGAGCCATAAGTCCAGACAGGCTTTATGATGCTTTTGTACAGTAAGACTTTATATTCCAGTTTTAGAGGGGAACGGGAGTTAATTAGCCAGTGAAGGCTGTTGGCCTTTAGCCTTATTTGAAGTTTTTTCGACTCTATGTGTTTGCGCCAAGTGAGCCTTCTCTCGAGGTGGACACCAAGGTAAACAAGATCGTTTGATTGTGGTATCATAGTCGCGTTTAGGGATATCTGGGGACAGGTGCTTCTGTTGAGTGTGAACGTCACGTGTTTACACTTTTGCTCGTTAATTTTTATGCGCCAGTTGGCCAGCCACTCCTCCACGTGAGATAGGTGGCTTGCCAAGAGTCTGGATGCGATAATTGGACATCGTGATCTGCTTAGAATTGCCGTATCATCAGCAAAAGTGGACATTGTTAGTCGGGGGTCTGTTGGGATGTCGGCAGTGTACAATACATACAGAAAAGGACCGAGAACGCTACCCTGTGGCACTCCGGCTCCAATGGTGAACTTTTCCGTTGTGTACTTATTTTGACGAACAGAAAAAACTCTGTTGCTGACATAACATTCTAAGAGTTTGTGTGTAAATGGAGGAAGCAGTGTCCTAATTTTGTATATAAGCCCGTCCAACCAAACGCGGTCAAACGCTTGGGCAACATCTAGGAAAATGGCAGAACAGTATTCGTGGTGCTCATACGCAGTCCGAATATCTGAAGTTAAACGGTTGACTTGCTCAATGGTCCCGTGTTTTGCTCGGAACCCAAATTGATGTGAAGGAATTATATTTTGTGCATGGGTATCAATTTTGCGAAGTATGATCTTCTCAAATACTTTTGATAAGCAAGGTAGCAGGCTAATGGGTCTATATGATGACGCTTGTGTTTTATCCTTTCCTGGTTTCTGAATCATTATGATTGTCGATTTCTTCCACTGAATTGGAAAGTATCCACATCGCAGTACGGCATTGAAGATTCTCGAGATGTATGTAATGGCAGGACTTGGAAGTTCCATAATCATTTTAGGCGTAATAAGATCATGTCCTGGTGCTTTTTTGGGATTGAGTTCTGTTATAACTTTTTTTATTTCAAGCGAATGAACTTTGATTGGGTAAGTCTGTGCGGCAGTGGGAATCAGTGGCAGTGCATATGCATTGGTTGGTGGATTCGGCTGGAAAACATTTCTTAAGTGAAGTGCAAAGACATTTGCCTTTTCTTCGTCGCTGCGGGCCCATTTTCCTCTCTGATCCCTCAAAGGCGTATCTACCTTTGCAGGTGGCTTTATGCTTGCGTGTGCTCGCCATAGGGGGAATTTGGTGCTTGTAGGCGATAGTTTTTCGATGTAACGGCTATGGGCTAGCTGCTCCTCAGCTTCGAGTGCTTTGTGAAGTACGCGTTCTGCATGTCTCAGGCGAGTCCTTGCAACAGGCGACCGATTGCTCTGCCATTCTCTTCTTGCACGCCGCTTTTCAGTGACCAGCCGGTCTATAAAGCTGTTCGTTAATCTACGATCTTGCTTAGGTGTTGTTGTTGATGCTGTTAGTGGGCTCGAGTGATGAGCTGCAGCCCCATACTGGACTGAATTTTCAATGTCTTCTTCGCTGTTTATGGTTGGGCTCAGTTCAATGTGACTGCTTATATATTTTTTGTATTTGAGCCAGTTTGTCTTATGTGATGTCAGTCTCCGAGGATACTCTCTGATCTGAGGACACTCCAGAAGGGTAAAAATAATCGGAGAATGGTCTGACGACAAATCTGCGAGTGCTTCTGCCAAATTTTGTGGAACTTTTCTTGTTATGGCAAAATCTATAAGGTCGGGTATTTTCTTGGGATTATTACCCGGAGATAATCTTCCTTATTTGGGAATCGAGTTCATAACCTCGTACTTAGCACGAAAGGCGGCATACGACTATCGACATCACAAGTAAAGGCGCGTCAAATCTTAGCTAACAATGCAGCCAAGGGCTGAGCACTTAGCAAACAAGAATCCCGTTGGTGTAAATGGCCAGATCGTTGCTTTGGGATGGTGAGTTTGTGGTAATTTTGGTACAGACCAAATCCTTTACATTTTAAACAAATATGATGAAATATCTAAATAAATTGGATTAAAAGTTGTGTTTCATTTTTTGTATCCCTTTTCTTTGTCTATCTGTTCCAAATGGTGCCATTCGTTGTCTTATAAAAAACAGATTTGTTTTGAAAGTAGCTGTCTATGGAAGTATGCCGACTTGTTAAGCGTTTCAAAGTCATCTCATGAAGATTGAGCTAGTTTATCCGAAAGCAGCATCACTTTAATGCTCTTATTTCATATGAGACATATGAGTGAGCTCAAATAGTGTAAGGGCCGATTTCACATCTACTTCATAGAGCTATCTGTCACATAATCTTACGAATAGTAGAGTAAATTGTGAGCTTATCTGACACTTAGCAGCGAGGAAGAACAGAAATCGGCCCTAAGACTGAGTTCACGCACTCTAGCTGCTTGCCATATTTATTTTTTGTCAGTCAACTGGCAGTCTGTTCAGACTGAAAAGTATTCAAGGAAGCTATGACAAATTTCTCTAAACATATATATATGTATATCTGACAGTACTAAAGGGTTTTTTGGGTTGGAAATCCGAAACGTGTGGGTCTTGGAACCGGCCTTTCTCTGCATCCTCAAATTTCGGAACCTTCGCTAAGTATTACGAAGCAGAATAACAAAAATTAATGGAAATTTCACAAGTCCTTTTGTAAGTGCAATAGCCAAGGAGCTTCACCAATAGTCACCTAGAGTACATATGTACAAAGGACCCGACATCTATCTATTCAGCTGTCAATGTCTGATGTGCCCTAACACCAATTAAACTAATTGCATTTCAGTTTATCTAAGTATGCAAGCAAATGCTTCATTCAGTTGCATTTGAACCCTTCGAAGACATGCTCTACCAGCTACAGCCTTACCTCAAATTCTTTGCTCTGCTCGGCTTAGTCCCTTGCAGCGAGAAGCCTTCACGACAGCGTCTCCAGAAGTGGTACACTTTTGTCATAATCTTTATAAATATGGCCACATGTGTCTTGGTGATGTGTGATCCACCTCGTAGGGATCTGCTTATTTCTCTGCTGGTTAGTGCCATAGTTTTCATTGCTCAAATAGTGACCATGTTGGTCATACTTGCCCAAGTCATTTTCCAATTCGACGAATACTACGAATTCTGTCTGCAATTAAAGTGTCTGCGATTGCGATTTCAATGCGAACTTCGAATGCCGGTCAAAAACTTACCCCGTTTACGTTTAATCAAATATTTTGTGCTGGGAATTTGCAACATTGTCAGCCTAGTTCCGGGGATGTATGTCACTTCGAAGAATAGGTACGTGGGCTACTTTTGGCATTCTTTGGGTGCTGTGCTCATTATTCGCTGTCAAAGTGTTTTACTATTGCTCTATGCGGAATTGTTGGGATATCATGCGGAGTTGTTGAATAAACGTCTTCAAGGTGTAGTCAATTGTCGTGTGATGGGTGCGAACTGCATACTCGATGGTAACTGTGAGCTATTTTGCTCTCTGGACTTTTTGCTAAGTCTGAAGAAGACCTATATGGAGTTGTATCGCTTGTTCAATCAATTTAATGAGCTCTATGGTTGGTCCATTCTTTGTATATTTGTGGTAACGTTTCTGGATAGCTTGGTAAACATTTATTGGGCATTTTTGGTACTGACGGAAGTCTATGTTCATGCGTACATCTATATGACGTGTTCAGCATTTGTGTCACAGTTGGCTCTACTCTATGCCTTTTGTAGTTGTGGCGAATATTGCAAGAGACAGGTAAGTGAGTTTTTAATATTGATTTGCTGTATTTTATATATGTAGTTGAGTTCTTGCCCTAGCATACACTGATTGGTAGTCATATACGAAGTCTGGCCTGCATTATACAGCGAGAGAAAGAGTCCAACAATCAGACTTACCACGCTCTGTTGGCTGAGTTTGTCATGCAAGTGGAACAGGATGCTTTGGTCATCAGTGCCGAGGAATTTATGAATATTGATAATTGCCTGCTAATGTCGGTGGGTTAAAAAAAAGCACAATTGGTGTAATTTGTTTATAATTCTTGGTTTTACTCTTGCAGATTTTTACGGCCATGGTAACCTATGTAATTGTATTAATACAATTTGGTTCTAATTGAATAAATGTTAATAATAACTTACCGGAATATAAAATATAAGAATAGGAAGCACCGATGCCTTTGTATATTTATTGAACTAAACACCTTTTTATTAAGCCCGGCATGCGCTTTCAAATTCGATCTCGTCCAAGAGGATTTTCTGCTCAATTCAAGCCTTTCATGCTGGGCCTTAAGCAGTCTTTACACTTGTCATATATCTCTAAAGAGTATCTCTAAAGACATGATATTATAGTGTAAAGGCAAACATATAACTCTGACGAGAATCTTCTGCCTTCTCTTTAGACAAATATCATTAAATAAAACCTGTTCTAGCACATTGGCACATTCCTTGTACCGCCAGGTAAAACTTCATCATGCGGGCAATTAAGAAGATTATCTTCAATGCCTGTTCATAGCGTGGAATTGCCGTAAACGGCGGTCAATATCTACATAAACTAAACTGTACTCTGCATCTACCAGAGCAAGAAGCACAATGCTGTGGAATCTCTTATAATTGTAATAAAATGATCCGTCATGTATTCTAGCTCGAAATGCACTATCTTTGCCATCTAAAGAAAAAATGTTAAAAAGTGGAATTTTGCACCGAGGCAAAAAAAGAAATTTCCACATTTTGTCGAAATTTTGATAAATGGTTCGACATTCCTGCTGTGGTTGACGCATCTAAAAAATTAAACTAAATTTTACTTGCGATTGATTTTATATTCTGTAAAAGGATGAACTAATTGCAATCATGACTTCTGGCACAATTTTGGAAATTGTAGGTGGGAAAATTCTGAAGAAGCCTGTGACAGTCACAAGAAAGCTGAAAGAGCAACACTTTAGCTATGTTTGGAAAATGTAGTTGTTTGGTTACCGTGTTTGTGTGGGAATGGCTTCTCTTAAGAATGTATCCTCATCATACAAACTCGAGCAACTTGTGAAAAGTTGATTTGTTCATGCCATTAGAATTTCTGAAGATTTCGTCGTCCTCGTACTGGAGCTCACGTAAGACAAGGTGCGGCATGTCTTTGCCTTTACAGCGACGCAAAAGCCGACCCCACATGGAACGCTTTTTACAATGTCGTCTTTTTTTTGGTCCCGGATCATCCATTTCGTCTTCAGCCAAAACCGCAACCATTAATGTTAATGCGTTTATTGGATTGTTATCCATTTTCACATAAGCAAGTCTTACTTTTATCTCTTGGGTTTTGTGTCAAAAAAGGTTGAACCAGTAATGAATTCGTTGAATTAGCTCTTAACATATAGTTCAAGACTCTCTGTTATTAAAAGTGTAATAGCTAATCATAGATGCTCTAATGAGTTTCTCTTTTGAGAATTTTGACAACCGACTCTTTAGAGAAATATGATAAGTGTAAAGGCAGCTTAAGCCTTTTTAAGTGATATCACTCTAAGATGCGTTGACATGAACTGGCAGGGTGCCATATTCTTAGGAGCCAGTTGCTACCATACAAGTGTCAACACCTGCCAAAGTTGACTGTTGTCTTATATGTTCAGAGAAAGGGCATAGCCGGATTTGTGGGGGAACCGGTCCCAAACGCTATTAGTTTTTATATCTTTGTAGAAGGTATATAAAAATTGTCCAGATGTCTGTAACGCATGGAGGATGCATCTGCGACCACACAAAGTACATATATTCTTGATCAGCAAAACGAGCTGAGTTCCGTCCGTCTGTTTCTATGCTATCTTCTCCGTCAGTTTTAAACCTATCGTAACCAAACTTTGCACGAAGTCTTTTGGTACAAATACGCTGCACATTTGTCGGAGCCGGCCGGATCGGATGCCTATAGCATATAGCTGCCATAGGAACCATCGGTTGAAAAAGTAGTTTTAGTGAGAAAAACTTTTTTGTCTTCAAAGCAAACGTCCCAAAACCTTGTATTTATAAGTTTTCTATGCTTTAACACAATTCCACTAAGTTTTTTTAAAATCGGACAGCTATATAGTATATCTACCATACAAAAGATAGTTCTGAAAAAAAGTCTTTGTAAGAAAAACTTTTTTGTTTTCAAAGCTATCGCCTCCAAACTTGTTACTGATCAATATTAAATACTACCACACAATTCTGCCAAGTTTTATCCCAATCGGATGACTAAAGCATATAGCTGCCATAGGAACTATCGGTCGAAAAAGTAGTTCTAGTGAGAAAAACTTTTTGGTTTTCAATGGTATCGTCTTTATACCTTTCAGTTGTGAATATAATCAGTTTCCACACAATTTTGAGGAGTTTGGTCAAAATCGGATGAATATATTGTATAGCTGCCATATTACAAACTGGCAAGCAAATGCTTAAAGTAGTGGCTTATATAAACTTCGGTCGAGCCGAAGTTAGCTTTCCACTGTTTTTTTTTATTTGGAATCCACTTCAATTTGAAGCAAAGGTCTTTGCCTTGCTTAAAGTCAAGTTTTCAAACAAAGGAAATCGTTTAAAACTCTTTTTTTAAGAGCTTCTTTAAGTTGATCACAAGTTGATTAGAAAAAATCCTAAATTTCAACGACAAAGTTCATCTTGTAGCACTGGGCTAGAGCCGAATAAATAATTTTTAATAATAGCACAGCTACTCTTCTCAACTTCATCTGCTGCTATTGTGGATCTGCTAACAACATTCCAAGTTGCCGATGCTTTCGCTAAGAACGAATTGTACAACCGCTTGAATAATGTATTTGAAAGAGCCTGTTCAGCATCTTTCGAAACAACTAAGTTCAAAGTGCCTAAGAAATATAATTTTAGCATCAGCTGAACTATCCCAAGCTATTACCTTTAAGTCTGACTCTTCTACAAACTCAGGCTTCACGTGTTTCCCTCAAAATTGTACACTTAAAATGCTTTTCAGAAGTTGGACACATTTCCTGTAACTGTTTAACATTTGGATATCTCTAAGTCGGTATTTGCTATGAACTTCAGCTAATATAGTAGCCATTATTTCATGTGTGCGTGTGGAGAAATCGCACATGCTTATATGCGAGCACGAGAGAATGATGATGTAGATTGCTATCTACCGGTTCCACCAAAGTTACTTTTGTTATTGCACCTCCCCAGATATCGGCAGTCGTACTTATACACTTAGAGAAAAAATAGAGAATTTCACTCTTGAATCAAGAGCATTCGTTCTCAAAAGTACGGTAAGAGTGAAAATTCTTGTTAAAAGGACGAAATTGTTTATCCAAGAGTGAATTTTTGTTCCCGACATTCCTGATTCAAGAGTTTCAGCTCTTGATCCAAGTATGAATAGTTCTAGATTCAAGAGTTTCAGTACTTGATCCAAGAGTTTCAGATGATTCAAGAGTTTCAGTACTTGATCCAAGTACGAATAATTCTCAAAATAAAAACTTAAAACGAATATTTGGGATGGGGGTGTGAGAGACACGACCGACCCGAACCGACCCAACCCGACCCGACGTGGTCCGTCTCCCCCCCTCCTACTCAACCAGTATCAACCACCACCCAAACTTTATTTTAAACTGTGATTGATTTTGAGATAGCCATACAGATTTTTTTTTTTTTACTTACTTTTCTGGGACTTGAGCTCGGTACCTCGAAAGACTGAAACACACACACAGGCGACGGGCAGCTTAGCCCACTTGACTATCATCCATGAGCTAAACGAGGTGACGAAAACACACTTATAAATAAACGCCGTTGACTTTCGTACGCAGCGGGCAACGACAAACTGCGCATGCACTCTCTCAACGCTATTTTCTCAACGACAAACTGCTCATGCGCTCTCTCTGCGAGAGCGAGTCCAACGCTATTCTCTTAAAGTTAAGTTGCCCTCACTTCCCTTGCCTATTAAAAACCATATTGAGAACATTTAGAACGAATTTATCTCGATTCCAAGAGCGAAATTCTTGAAAATTCAAGAAAGACTAATTTTTTTATTCTTTCTAGTTTTTTCTTAGTGTAAAAATTAGTTTTTTTTTAAAAATACGGTCATTATTTTTCTTATACTGCCGTGCTCCTATTTTCACTTGAGTAAAATATTTGCGATTTAAAACCGTTTATCAGTACAAAATTTGTCTAAGAATCGCTAAATGTTTGCGAAAATGAAAATGGAAATAAAAATTCCTCTTATCTGGCATGGATCGTATAGTTTTTGAACACGGAATGTTTTCCGGACGTCCAGTTAAAGCCACATACAGGTCTCTGATACTTTTCATTTCAAATCGAATCGGATCAAATTGTAATCGGAGTGAAAAAAGTCAAGTACGAAAAGTACCTAGTACCTTACCTATTGACAAGGTAACTGAAATTTAAGACCTAGGTAAGGTAAAAGGTACCGAATTTGAAAATACCGAGGTAAGGTAGAAGGTACACAAAATATGTACCTAGGTATGTACCTAGATATGTGTACCTAGGTACTTTCAAACACTGTTCATACCTTCATACCTAACTCTTACCATCTCTGAGACAGACGGACATATCTACTTGGCTATATCGACTCGGCCCTGTGTATCTTTGGTACAGAATATAAAAACCGCAAGCCATGTCCCATACAAGATAACAAATCAAAATATAAAGTCCAGTTAACGAAAATCAGCTGATAATAGATAGATCAGGGAAAATAAGCTTCAGCCTGCCAAAGACAGGCCTCTATTCTATTTATTTCTACCATGATAATTCCATTTAGATAGTTTCCCGTTGACCCATTTCAACGACTGTGGTCAAAATAGAAAGTGGTATTGATAAGAATAATAGTGCCACTGAAATTGAGACCATAGAATAGCTGAAAACAAGTAATCTTATCGTTGTGAACTTGACCAGTCTAAAAATTACCCATGCTTGCATTTACTTTGATACCAAGACAAACGATTTTAGAGAGTTCAGGGCTAGAGGCAAAAACATCAGACCATTTGGTTGTCAAGTACCAGCCAGGGGGTATGTCTTATGCAATCTCATCCAAAATAGAAATGTTTTTAATCTCTGAGCATGCGTTGATCAGCTGGTTGGCTGTTAGTGAAATTTAGGAGCCACCGATGTCCGATAACCTAGACGATTGCCGGGGGCAAAAAAAAAAACAAAACCGGTTTTGCCTCGGACCCCAAACCGGTTTCAAGTGGTTCTAGATGTGCCAATTTTGATATGAAAGTCCAGTCGGGGGCAAATCAAGTCCGATTAATCGAGCCACTTTTTATTAATTTGTTTATAATACTCAGTCGGACACGAAACCGGTTTGAATGGGTTCACAGATAGAGAGACAGAGAGAGAGCTTATCAATTGGGTTTTTGGAATGTTCATTTATATATTTTTACTCATGGAAATTTAACAAAATAAAGAAATCTACAAAATATGCTAGCAGCAAATTTCAATTTAACTCATAGGTGACTTGAGCGCTCACTTCCAACTCTTCCACCACCAAATCTCCCTCCTCATTCAGAACCTCCAGTTGGCATTCAATTTGTGTGGTTTTGAGTTCCGGCTCCTCAGCTGCTGCCGTTTCATTAATTGTTTCCTCACAAATCGTTTCCAAAGGCTGGAAAATCTCCTCCTCATCCGTTTCATCACCTTCATCATGGCTGTCGTCGGCAAATTCACTTTTTTCTAGCCTTTCCAAACTTTCAGCATCCACAAATTCATGCAATCTTTGAGCTATTTTAGCCCATTTGGCCTTAGCGTTTTCGGCCGATTCTGGGTATTCGTTTATGAGTTGGTTTTCCACAACTGCAGCTAAAGTTTGATTCTTCGGCGTCTGTGTTTCCTGTGTTTCAGCTATATATTTCAGTCGCTGGACACTACGACGTGTGGACTCTTCCCGCTCTTTAACCAATTGGAGTTCATCTTCAAATTCCGCGCTGTAAAATTGTTTAAGTACATTTTCTGGTAATTTGGGAGGCTCGATGACAGGTATTTCCTCTTCGGATTCATAATCGGTTGAGGCATCTGATCGGATGTCATCATCTATGCTGATATTGCGGCTTGGTTTTGGTTTTTTGGGAAGATTGGATAGAAGATTTGTTTGATCAATTGCTGAATTCTTGGATTGATTAGTCGCTTGAACAATTGATTTATGAATCATGTGATCACTTGTTGCCTGATCACCTGCTTCATCTTGCATTTGATCAACCGGTTTATCACAGCTATAATTAATCGCTTGATCACTCTTGTCTTCAGTTTGATCACTCGGTAAATACTTGAAATCATCACTTTTATACGCTTGATCACTTGATTTATTAAACGTGGGGTCAATTGTTTGTTGATCTTTGGCCTGATCACTTGCTGTTTGAGTCATTTGATCACTCGTTAATTCCTTGTACTGATCACTTTTATGAGTAATCGCTTGATCACTCGATTTACAAATTATGTGATCACTTGTTTGTTGAGTTTGATCGCTTGTTGGAGGAATCTTTTGATATTTGGTCTGATCACTTGCTTTATGATTCATTTGATCACTCGGTAAATCCTGGAATTGATCATCTGTCACTTGATCACCTGATTTAAGAATCAATTGATCACTTGTTTGTTCAGTTTGATTACTTATTAAGGGTCCTTTTAGATTCTTGGCCAGTTCAATTGTGGTTTGAGTCATTTGATCAGTCGGTAAATCCTTGTACTGATCACTTTTATAAGTAATCGCTTGATTATTTGATTTATAAATCAAGTGATCACCTATTTGTTGAGTTTGATCACTTGTGGGATGACCCTTTTGATACTTGGCTTGATTACTTGCTGTTTGAGTCATTTGATCAGTCGGTAAATCCTTGTACTGATCACTTAAATAAGTAATCGCTTGATCTTTTGATTTATAAATCATGTGATCACCTATTTGTTGAGTCTGATCACTTGTTGGATGATCCCTTTGATACTTGGCTTGATTACTTGCTGTTTGAGTCATTTGATTACTTGGTAAATCCTTGTACTGATCACTTAAATAAGTAATCGCTTGATCATTTGATTTATAAATCAAGTGATCACCTATTTGTTGAGTTTGATCACTTGTTGGTTGACCTCTTTGATACTTGGCCTGATCACTTGCTGTTTGAGTCATTTGGTCAGTCAGTAAGTCCTTGTACTGATCACTTTTATAAGTAATCGCTTGATTATTTGATTTATACATCAAGTGATCACCTATTTGTTGAGTTTGATCACTTGTTGGATGACCTCTTTGATACTTGGCCTGATCACTTGCTGTTTGAGTCATTTGATCAGTCGGTAATTCCTTGTACTGATCACTTTTACAAGTAATCGCTTGATTATTTGATTTATACATCAAGTGATCACTTATTTGTTGAGTTTGATCACTTGTTGGATGATACTTGGCCTGATCACTTACTTTAAGACTCATTTGATCACTGGTTAAATCCTGAAATTGATTATTTTCATAATTAAGCTCTTGATCACTTAAGTTATCAATCGTATGATCACTAATTTGTTGATCCCTGACCTGATCACTTGTTCTTTGAGGCTCTAGATCCCTCTGATCACTTGTTACACCCGTCTCTGCATCGTCCATTGTGACAACCATTTGGCTCTTCCTTTCATATAGCTTACATCCTCCCAGCGATAGCTCCAGTGTTTCCGTCTCCTTTTCCTGATTTAATTTTGATTGCTTAGCTTCCTCCTCATTCTCCATCATGCGCTGCATCATTTTCTTTAGTAAATCATTCTCCTCATCCACTTCTTCAGTTACCGTTTCTCGCATTTCCCTTAACATTTCGCTCTCTTCTGCAGTAAATTCCATTTGTGTGGAACCGGATTTCATGCAGGCCTTCAACTCATTGTAACTACGCATACATTCAGTGGCCACCTCTGCATCATCTACTCCTTTCACCTGGTGTAGATCAAGTTTTTGAAAGAATTCCGTATCCAAAGAGCCAAAGGTTGACATGGCTTCCAGTGAATAAAATTGTTCATTTTCCTGCTCCACCTCGGGTATGGCTTCCAAATGGTGTCGCTGTAAAGCCTCGGTGACTAAATATTCAGCAGATTTGCGTGGCTTAGGCTGATAGGGCTTAGTCCAAATTCCACGGGATACTAGCTTACACTCATTGTCATCATTCATATCATCATCATCATCTTCCTCGGCTGTGTCAAAGGCCTCATCCTCGCTGCTGTCACTGATTAAGCCTGGTGGTGCCGGTAACTCCTCCACAGCTCCTGTATCCTTTTTAACCACCATCAAACGATTGTCTATCACCTCAAGACGATCCTCATATTTGTCACGCTGTGCAAAACAACGTGCAGCTGACTCGGCCACCCTACGCTTCTTTCTCTCTGCTTCCTTTGTTAGTTGTTTATCCAAACTCTCGGGCGTATCCTTATTAAACTCTTCCCAATTGTGAGATTTGAGTAGCTCTTGAGCTGCCTGCACTTTCTCCCTGGATGTAGTGGCTTTGCGACCCAATCTATTTGGATGCTTGGGATCCGCCACAGCTGTCAGAAAGTCACCAAATACATCCAAGCATTCCCGTATAGACTTACCCCTGGCAGGATCTTCTAGTTCGTGTGGTATTAGCTTGTCTATTTTAGGATCTGCCGAATAACTAAATTCTTCATCAGATTCTATGGGTCCAAATTCATAACTTTTGGGTTTGTACTCCAGTTGATCAATCAAATCATTTAAGAGCGTAGCGCACAATTGCTCCGAGTTGGGTTCTTCCTGCGGATATTCCACTTTGGTTTCTATATCATATAAAGCTTCAGTCTCATCTTCCAGTTGCTGTAAAAGCAGATGCATTAAAGCCTCCTCCTGGGCCAATTTGAGTTCCATTTGGGCACAGATTTCCTCAGCCTCTTGGGCACTTGTATGACGGTTATAATCATCATCGGATGACTTTAGAGGCAACTGCCTGAGACATTCTTCCCGGGACCACTTTATACTGGGTGTATCTAAATTTGCACCAAAAATTCGTTTGGGTACATTATCTGTGGCATTGTCTAATATTTTGGCCAAGGCTAAATCTTGCTCCTCATCCTCAGTTTTCAAATCGTTCTCTTGCTCTTCAATTTTCAGTTGTTCAAGCTCTGTTTGCTTCATCTCCGAGTTTGGTTCCTCATTTAATTTGGCTTTTTCCTTTTGTTTCGCATCCTTTCTCAAAAGGTGTTTAGTTCGCCTTTCCTCAAAGGCCAAGGTCAAGACACGTGACTTGCAATTTTCATCTGAAATTTCATAATCCTCTTCTGGTTCGCTTTCACTGGTATTCTTTGAATCAATTACACTTCCCCGTATATTGGTAGTGCTTTGTACTAGTTCCTGTAGATCTTCGTCCATATAGTTGGTCATTTCTACCAAATCATGAGCACATTTCGCATTGGCCTCTTCAATTTCAATGTCGGGTTCAGAAGAGCAACTAATCTGATCCTGCTCTTCAAAGTCGGGAGGTAATTTTAACACCTCTTCGATTAATTTAGGTTCGCAGTCTTCTTCAGAGAGTTCATCGAGTGTTTCATTTCTTTGTAGTTATTTGAGCCAAAACTTTCATACATTTGCTGTTTCAGCTGGGATTTGATTTCTTCTGGTGTGGGTTCGGCGTCTAAGGAACTATCCTGAGTTAATTTTTCAAGCGCTTGACGCGTCTGTTCAAAATCTTCCACATTTTCAGGCTCTGAACCGCTGTCTAGTTCAGGTGGTGTGTCTTCCTGGGGTAGGTTGTCAGTAGCTGATGTCTTCACGCCTTCATTACATTTTTCCTCCTGCTTCTTCACTGTGTCCTTCTCGTTAGGGACTTGCATTTCCTCCAACTTACCCTCTTCTATCACCAGACGTTTACGTTTCGTATTTATTTCTTTCATCTCTTCTTTTTCAATTTCTTTGCCTTCCATTTCGTTGACAAGTTTCTCATTGCTTGCCATTTCATCCCCTTGAGCTTCATATAAAATCTTGGGACGTCCTTCTAGTGTTTTTGTACGACGATTACTTAATTGTTCGGCCATTTGATCGGCCTGTGACATTTCGCTCTCATTATCTTCATTTGAAACGGAGCCGGTGCTGCTGCTGCTGCTAGTTGGCTCTCCTGAAACCTCTTCCCATATATCTGCCCCATTTTCAAGTTCAGCGCGTTGACGACTTTCTTCCGCACATTTATTGGCTTTGGCTTCAGTCTCGGAATCGCTAGATTCTAGTAATGCATCCTGTTGATCAGGTGGACGATGTTTATTGCGCATGCGTATGGTACCTAAAAAAGAAACAAATGTAATAACATTTTCATAATTTAAAAAAAAACAACTTACAATTGACGCTATCGCGTATTTTACGACGATCTGCACGATTCCAACGTTGATTTTCCTTGCGTTCACCCTCGTAACCCTCACGTTTCCTGAAAATAAAGCAGAATCACTTAAGCATCGAGAAGTAACGTACATTTTTGGATAATTGCAACTACATTTAAGTG
>JBAMBO010002483.1:0-11500 GCA_037044535.1 Lordiphosa magnipectinata | reverse complement strand
TTTTTTCTTTCTTTAGAAAAAAGCTTTTACACACCCGATCAAATTCACCTAACTAGCCATGAAAAAGCAAAAATTCTCTATCTTTTGCCGTTCGGATTCGGCGTTAAACTGTAGGTCCCTTTCTCTTGTGCGAAAAATTATAAGCACACACGCCAAAAGATTGCGAGAAGCTTGGCCCTGGCCCTCCTGGAGGTGCTGTCTGAGCCAATTTTACTTTTACTTTACATAAGTTTTAGTGTGAAATATAGAAAATTTTAAACAAAGTGGAGAAGCTTCTCCGATTTTTTTCTAAAGAAAATATTTAGTTTACCTCATAATACTCCGAACTATGCTCTTTTTGTAGAAACTGGTCTTTCGACCTTCTATACCCCGCTTAGCTTCTGTTGTTGCCAAGTCACTGCTGTTGAATCGATCCCAGTGCTTTGAATCATAGAGAACTCTTGCAGAACAACATAATGTAAATTTGAAGTTGAATAATCCGAATAAGTGGGAGAGATCTCATCGACTAATTTTGGAAGGAACTGATCAAAAATTTCATTCTGAATCTATGCAGCAAGCCAGGAGCAGCTCGACAAGAATACAGTACAGACAACTAAGCTACTCATTGGGGGAAAATCACTATTTTTACGACAAAAACAGCATCAGCCTAATATCATTTGTATTCAAAGCTAAATTTGAAATACCCATATGCCAACAACACGGATGTCATCTGCACCCTCTGCAATTTAAAAGCTAAAGAAGACACGTTTCACTTTATTGCAGTTTGCAAATTTTAAAGGAAAGATCTATTGATGTATGTATGTATTAGAAAGGTGTATTGACGGCAAGGAGAATTACGCCAACAATGAAACATTGAAACTTTAAACGAAGAAAATTGAAGTAGTTTTTTCAAATTTCTAGTAGAAGCATCAACATGTACAATAAAAAAAAAATACATAAAAAGGCGACAAGACCATTGGGGCAGTAATATTTAGGACATACCGACTTTAAGCAATCTATGCCCTAAAATTTAGGTAAAAATTGCCTGTATGTTAAGGTATGTTATGCTCTAAGATTGAGTTAATTTTTTGATCGGTGTGATATGTACTTAAATTAAGGTAAGAACTACCCAAAATTTAGGTAATTTAAGTTCAAAAGCTCAAGTATAAATTACCTTTATTTTAAGCATATTATTTCCTAATTCTAGGTAGCTTAAACATTAGTTTCTAGGTATACATATTACACAGTTCAACAAAAATCCAACTTTTTTAAAAAAAAAACCCGGCATGAGACCCTTAAATTATGATAAAAAGGACCTCTGTAAGCATCACCTCATACCCAGTTTTTCAAATCATAATTTAAGGGTCCCATGCCGGGGTTTTTTGTGATGGTGTTATTTGATCAAATTATGATAAAAAATTGTTTTTAATTGTGTTTTAATTTTCAATAATGTGGTAGATATATAACTAAAACTTTAAAGATTTTATATCCAGCGACTATGGTGATAAAAAATATTTATGCTTTCTATTGCCTTATTTTAAGAGTACAAAAAAAAACCATTCATAATAATGTGGTAGTGTGGTCATATCCCCCAAATCGTAAGTATTTTATCCCCTTATGTAAAATAATACACTTTATTCAGAAATTATATATTTATATATATATCAAACAGGGCTTAACCCCGAAACGAATTTCGGTTCCGGTACCGGTTCCGGTACGTCCCGAAATGAATGTTTCTTTTAAAGGTTCTATTTCGGTTTTCAATTAATTTCTGGTTTCGGTTTCGATACGGTATCCGGTACGTACCGCTATAAGTAATACTTTTTTTAATATTGGAAAAATTAAATTTTGAGATAAATCTAAATCATTTTATTCATGTGTAATAAAACGAATCAAAGTTCAACACAAAATTAATGGTTTCATCATACATCATACAATTTTGGAAACTTTGTGGAGGATTCTGACCACCAGTTAAGAATGTTGTCATGGTTTTGAAAACGTGCGAGAAAAGTCTTAATGGAATGCAGTAGCTGTTTACGACGAAGCTAGCTAGAGACGACGAATTTTTTTATATTTCCAATTTGCAGTGTATCCAAATGGAATTAAAATCACCCAAAACAAGATTTTCGGCTTGAAGTTTAGTTGTGACCAACGCCGCTGGTCCTAATATGCGTACAGTTTCGCGAACTGAGTCCCACACTTTCCGGTGCAGAAGAAAGTCGATATCTGCAGCCGCAAAACTGGAGCAAATGTTGAAAATGTCTTCCGCTGGAAATATTTTAGCATCCTGTAGGTTGAGCTACAACTCGTGACCAAATCTACAATGCGCTCTGCAAAGGTAAAATAACCGAAACAGTACCGGTACCAACGTTTCGGTTTCGTTCCGGTGCTATCGGTTCTATTAATAACGGTAAACGGTTTTCGGTTCTCAAATAAAAATTTGTATAGGTTCCGGTTCCGATTCCGGTACTTGATTTAAAACGGTTTATTTCGGTTAACGGTTCCGGTACCGGTTCTGGTATTAAGCCCTGATATCAATTAATTATTTACATTTCTCTACAGGTCTTAAAATAATTTAAAACATTTAAAACTTGGAATTACGAAATTAATGAAAATGTTAATGTTCCCGTTTCATTTTCTAATCATTGATCACGGAAACAATAGTGGTAAGGTATGCGAAATAAGTCACCTTACAATCTTATATTCCTTGATATAAACTAAAGCGAGAAATATTTTCAAATTTTTTTATTTATTTTTTTAACTTAACGAAATAACAATTCAAATCCAGTTTTTCAAAATTTGATGTAATCATTATACAAATTTTCAAAATTATATTTATATTTTTCAGAACGAAATAAGTGAACTGATAATTTCAGAATATAAAGATTTTTATAGGGTTAAGTCTCCGGTTTTTTTTAAATATACCTAAATATGTCCTCCATTACTGTTAATAACCTTCAAAATACGTCCTGGCATTGAATTAATTAAGTTTCGAAGAATTGATGCATCCAATTTGGCCCACTCTGCGATAATTGATTCTTTAAGTTCTTTTAAGGTGTTAAATTGCCTTCCATGCATGTAGACTTTGCTGGAAATTATGCCCCAAAGGTTTTCTATTGGATTGAGATCTGGACTTTTTGCGGGCCACATCAAAACCGGTATTTGCTTTTCTTCAAAAAATTGTTTTGTGCGTTTTGAAACGTGAATAGCAGCATTGTCCTGCTGGAATGTCCAAGAGTCTTCGAAATATTGACACCCAAAATTATCAAGAACTTCGTCTAATAGTTCGACATATTTTTCAGAGTTCATTTTATGAGTTACAAAGCATATTGGACTCTTTCCAGCAAAGCCAAATGCAGCCCACACCATGAGCGAACCTCCTTGAAAATTGCGTGACACTCTTACTTGCTTTGGGGTCCTTATATCCCGATAATAATATTGAAACCCATCTGGGCCATCTAAATTAAATTTTTTTTCATCACTAAAGATGATATTTTGCCACTCTAAGTCCCAAAATTTATGCATCTCAGCAAAGTGCATACGGGCAACTTTGTGCCGAGGAAGGAGTTGACATTTGACGGCCCTTTTTTCATATGAAACAAGTTGATCGGCACGTAAAATTTGTTGCACACGACGCTTGGATACTGGGAGAGCCAGTTCGTGGCAAATTTGGGCTGAACTTTGGTTTTCTTTTATTGCTAAACTTTTAATTCTTCTTTTATCACGTTTGCAGCAATGGCGGGCACCAGAACGAGGTCTTTTCCGTGATTTTCGGGATCTTTTAAATACTTTTGAATTGTAAAATAGCTTCTCTCCATTTTAGTAGCAATTTCCTGTAGAGTCATCCCCATTTCGCGATATGCTGATATTTTAGCTCGCTCTTCATTAGAGAGGTATCGGTTTTGAAACATTCCTACAAAATTGAAGTTGATTAAAAATTTAAATTTGCATATTATTAGTCAAAACTTACTTCTTTTATTGTCTTAAACTTAAGACGACAGTTCTGCATTAAATTTACGCCTGAATGCACGTGTATGAAGTCAGAAACTGATGATGTAAGCTCAATTATTTCGTTCTGTTATGCGAGGCGCATGAGCTTTTTGATAAAAATAACGGCACCTTATTGAGTCTTGTGCTTATCATTGTTATTGAAAGCATGGGAGTTTTCTAGACGAAACTAAGCAAAAAAAGGAATTGGAAAAAAAATATATGCAAAGCTCTGGCAGCAGATCATTAGCTTTATAAGGTGACTTATTTCGCATACCTTATTAGAATCGATAGTGTCAATATTAAAACAACAAAAAACTTTTCAGTAAATATCCAATATCAAATTTAAAGCCCATGGATATTTCAGAACTAACACGTGAAAAATATTAAAGCTCTCGTCAACAGCGCTCAGGATATCGCTAAACTTATAGTATATAAGTCGGCGTAGTATACATAAAACTGGATAGCTTAACACACAGAAGGCCCAACACTGCATATAATAGATTGTAAGGTCTCCTTATTTTGATACATGTTTCTCAATTTTTGCTTAGATTGCAGATTTTTACGCTGAATTTTTTGTTATTTGGTTTGCGAACAGTGCGACGTGCTGTTGGTATGAATATTCCAGCCTTTTTATTTTTGATTGGCAAGTAGTAAGTTTGCTAAGAAATGATGAGGATGATTAGAAACATGAATATGAAACAGCACAGTTGTACTAAATATAGTTTTCGCAAAAGCTGACGGCTTTAAGCCAAAGCAGACTTTATGTTATTTTATTCCGAACTGAGTAACCGTACCATAGTCACAACCTCCGAAAGATCCGATCTCCCTCGACAAGCGGGGAATGCGGGGATAGTATCGGGATTTTAGGTCTCCTACTATGTACATTTTGAAACCCAATTATGTCAATGAAATAAACCACTACTACTACTATTACATAAGTTATACACAATTCTTAGTTACACTTAAAACGAAGTCAAATGATGTTGATCAGTTCAGTTTCGCTTTTAGTTATGCTTGAATTGACTTCCTGTTTTGCAAGTGCGTTAAATTTTCGATTTGTCACAATTACGACCAGGGCTGCAAACCGGTTTTGAACCCCGAATTCCGGGTGTTTTTTCTGTGAACCAAACTCTGAACCGAACCACGAAGACGAAAATAGATGAACCTGAATCAGTTCCAAACACAAGCTTTTGGTTAGGTTCCAAAAAAAAATTTCTTCGATTTGTTATTTTCTCTTTTTCACACTCCCGATGGTTATTTACATACATATTGTACATATGTACAACAATTTAAATACGTGAAGAATCAGAGCGTGCTATTGTATGTCGTACTTCTTTGCCTACCTATGTACATATGTATACATTCATACGTATGCGTAATTTATATTACATATACATAGTCCAAAATACTTCCAGTCAGAGATATTAATTTGTAATACTACAAATTCAATGTAAACACCTATGTACACTGCACAATGTAATGAACGTTTTATTTTTCATCTTATACATATACATATGCGCCAATCTAATCAACCCGGTGCTTGCTACTGCAGAAACATGTCAGCCGAATATAAACAAAAGTGTGTGCCACACGCAGCGTTGCCAATTTAGCTATTTTTCCCACAAGATTTAGCTATTTCGTAAGCCGGAATCTATTCAGTTTTGGCGGAGCCTGCAATTCTTGCGAATTATTTGACATTGTTTAGCTATTTTGAATTAATGTCTGTTAAGTTTTAGCAAGTTAAGTTTTTTTAACAGTCGGTTTTTGGTGGATAAAATAGCTAAATTGGCAACACTAGCCACAGAAAACACACAAGTCAGAACAATAAAAACGCCCATTTCATTTCGTTTGCGAAGTTTTGACTGAGAATTGACGACAAATTTTTCATTTACGAAATTTACATACAATGTAAGCAGTGATAGTTCAGAATTCACTAATGCAGACTAAATATGACCGACGGCATGCAGAAGACAAAGGCATTTTTGATCAATTCGTTGTGAAAAAAAGTTCCAAGTGTGGAAAATAAACACCAATCTGACACTGATTAAAGTGCATACGAGAAAGCATAATCAATCTTACTGAAGATTTATACACTAGCAATGAAGGAAGTCCATATCCAGCAAACGAGCGCCAATCTCACGTCAATTGTAATCTACGTCTTACAGTCTTATAATCTATTTATGCGTCAGGTGTGTAGCTATTGTATTGTAATTTTGTATATATTGGGTAAAACGTGCAACGAACCAGGGTTCGAACCAAAACCAATACCCAAAAATCTCGAACCTAAAATTTCCGAACCATAACCGTTGGTAAATTTTGGTTCGAACCTGCAAGCCGGAGGGTCCAAAAATTTTTTTGGGTTTGCAGCCCTGCTTACGACTGATTATTTCAATATCGATCAAGAATCCATAAAAGGCGAGGCCGGCTGATATTATTCTTAAATTTGTTCTGACCATTAAGTACATCATGAAGATCGCCATACTGTTAGTGATTGCAGTCATGCTGCAATTATCCGTATCGAATGCAAAGCCGCGTGTTTGTTGCAAGGCATGGACCAAAGAATGTTTGGAGTGTGCTGATGGGATATTTCCCCAAATATAAAACTTAAATTTAATTATTAAAATAAAATTCCAGCACATTTAAAAATATAAAACATGAAAGAAAGCTGGTTAAGCACGACTATAATGTACTCCGCACCTGCCAAAATTTAGTACATAACAAATCGAACTGAGTAACATACTACCTATCGCAAGAGCTAGAGGTTGGAAGTGAGTTTCACATCGACACCTTAAGCTAAGTTAAACAAACTGTTATGGCGGATTTTGTGTGATTTGTGTACGAATTTGTCAGAGTGTTCACACACACGGCAAATTAATTTGCAAATAAATTTGTCAAAACTTCGAAAGTTTGCATTGAATTTGGCAAATAATTTGACCAAAATTTTAATAAAAATTTAACTAAATACTAAATATTTTGCAGGACTTAAAACTTAAACTATGGCTCCTTACGCAAATAATTTGATCAAATCGGGCCTAAAAGTTCCTAATAAGCAAAATTTTCATCAAAATTTGGGAAAATTATTTGCCTGGGTGAACTAAGCCTTGGTTTGGCTTGGGACAAATTTGTATTTCCCACAAATCATTTGGTTTGTCTACAGCAGCTGGTAATAAGTTATCGACTAAGTGCAATATGAAAATCCCACAATTTTGTAGGTAGATGAGACCATTCAGTTTTCTGGTGGATGGTAGAATTGAGCTGCTGGGCTTGAAATGCAACCTTCGACATTGAATTTACTTGTGGTTCAGGATTCTTAAGAGCCACCTTGCTTAAAAATTGCCAGTTGTTCAGATACCTTTGATGCACTGCATCCATCTAATTGACTAAAGAATTTTGTACGAATGCACCTAGTTTAGTGACGTTTGACCGTTGTACACAATTCTCAGTTAAGCTTAAAACGATGTCACATTATGTTGATCAATTCAGTTTCGCTTTTAGTTATGCTTGAATTGACTTCCTGTATCGTTTAGTCTAACAAATCGTACTTTATCATCGTGCCGCTGTCTGCTATTGGCAGCTCGATCATTTGTAGCTTAGACCAATGTGGCACACTTACTCAGACAAATAGGCAAATTTAGGTCTTTAGCTTTGATAAGTATGATAGCTGCAAATTTACAGATTATTTCGACTTCCAACGTTAAGAACGACACGACGTCAATTACTATCGTTAGGTGCATTCGTACAAGATTCTTTAGTCAATTAGATGGATGCAGTGCATTAAAGTTATCTGAACATCTGGCAATCTTTAAGCAAGGTGGCTCTAAAGAATCCTGAGCCAAAAGTAAATTCAATGTCGAAGGTTGCATTTCAAGCCCAGCAGCTCAATTCTACCATCCACCAGAAAACTGAATGGTCTCATCTACCTACAAAATTGTGGGATTTTCATATTGCACTTAGTCGATAACTTATTAACAGCTGCTGTAGACAAACCACATGATTTGTGGGAAATACAAATTTGTTCCAAGCCAAACCAAGGCTTAGTTCACCCAGGCAAATAATTTTCCCAAATTTTGATGAAAATTTTGTTTATTAGTAACTTTTAGGCCCTATTTGATCAAATTATTTGCGTAAGGAGCCATAGTTTAAGTTTTAAGTCCTGCAAAATATTTAGTATTTAGTTAAATTTTTATTAAAATTTTGGTCAAATTATTTGCCAAATTCAATGCAAACTTTCGAAGTTTTGACAAATTTATTTGCAAATTAATTTGCCGTGTGTGTGAACACTCTGACAAATTCGTACACAAATCAGACAAAATCCGCCATAACAGTTTGTTTAACTTAGCTTAAGGTGTCGATGTGAAACTCACTTCCAACCTCTAGCTCTTGCGATAGGTAGTACGTTACACAGTTCGTGTGGCTCCATATTTAAAAAAGATTTGTTATGTACTAAATTTTGGCAGGTGCGGAGTACATTATAGTCAGGCTTAACCAACTTTCTTTCATGTTTTATATTTTTAAATGTGCTGGAATTTTATTTTAATAATTAAATTTAAGTTTTATATTTAGGGAAATATCCCATAATGGCCAGCACACTCCAAACATTCTTTGGTCCATGCCTTGCAACAAGCACGCGGCTTTGCATTCGATACGGATGATTGCAGCATAACTGCAATCACTAACAGTATGGCGATCTTCATGATGTACCTAATGATCCGAACAAATTTAAGAATAATATCAGCCGGTTTCGCCTTTTATGGATTCTTGATCGATATTGAAATAATCAGTCGGGATCAATTCATGCCGAAATAATGAATGGGTCGGATCCACCTTGCAACGTGCATAAATCTGCACAGAACATTGTGGATTAAAAATTTTGTAGGTTTTATGCACTTATTCTCTTGTAAGTGTGGGAACCGATATAAGGTATGCGAAATAAGTCACCTTACAAAGCTTATGATCTGCTACCAGAGCTTTGCTAATATTTTTTTCAGTTCCTTTTTTTGCTAAGTTTCGTCTAAGACAATTCCCATGCTTTCAATAACAATGTTAAGCACAAGACTCAATAAGGTGCCGTTATTTTTTATCAAAAAGCTCATGCGCCTCGCATAACAGAACGATATAATTGAGCTTACATTATCAGTTTCTAACTTCGTACACGTGCATTCAGGCGTAAATTTAATGCAGAACTTTCGCCTTAAGTTTAAGACAATAAAATAAGTAAGTTTTGACTCATAACATGCAAATTTAAATTTTTAATCAACTTCAATTTTGTAGGAATGTTGCAAAACCGATACCTACATATCTAATGAAGAGCGAGCTCAAATATCAGCATATCTCGAAATGGGGAAGACTCTACAGGAAATTGCTACTAAAATGGAGAGAAGATATTTTACAATTCAAAAGTATTTCTAAGATCCCGAAAATCACGGAAAAATACCACGTTCTGGTCGCCCGACATTGCTGCAAGAACGTGATAAAAGAAGAATTCAAAGTTTAGCAATTAAAAGAAAACCAAACTTCAGACCAAATTTGATACGAACTGGCTCTCCCAGTGTCCAAGCTTCGTGTGCAACAAATGTTACGAACCGATCAACTCGTTTCATATGAAAAAAGGACCGTCAAATGTCAACTACTTCCTCGGCACAAAGTTGCCCGTATGCACTTTGCTGAGATGCATAAGTTTTGGGACTTGGGAGTGGCAAAATATCATTTTTAGTGATGCAAAATCATTAATTTTATATGGCCCAGATGGGTATCAATATTATTATCGGGATATAAGGACCCCAAAGTAAGTAAGAGTGTCACGCCATTTTCAACGAGGTTCGCTCATCGTGTGGGGTGCACTTGGCTTTGCTGGAAAGAGTCCAATATGCTTTGTTACTCATAAAATGAACTCTGAAAAATGTGTCGAACTATTAGACGAAGTTCTTGATAATTTTGGGTGTCAATATTTAAAAGACTCTTAGACATTCCAGCAGGACAATGCTGCTATTCACGTTTCGAAACGGACAGAACCATTTTTTGAAGAAAAGCTAATAGGGGTTTTGATGTGGCCCGCAAAAAGTCCAGATCCAATAGAAAACCTTTGGGGCATAATTTCCAGCAAAGTCTTCATGCAAGGAAGGCAATTTAACACCTTAAAAGAACTACAAGAATCAATTATCGCAGAGTGAGCCAAAATGGATGCATCAATTCTTCGAAACTTAATTAATTCAATGTCTGGACGTATATTGAAGGTTTTTAACCGTAATGGAGGACATATTTAGGTATATTTAAAAAAAAACCGGAGACTTAACCCTATAAAAATCTTTATATTCTGAAATTATCATTTCACTTATTTCGTTCTGAAAAATATATAAATATAATTTCGAAAATTTGTATTATGATTATATCACATTTTCAAAAACCGGATTTGAATTTTTATTTCGTTAAGTTAAAATAAAAAATAAAAATTTTTTTTTAATATTTCTAGCTTTAGTTTATATCAAGGAATATAAGATTGTAAGGTGACTTATATCGCATACCTTACCACTATTGTTTCCGTGATCAATGATTAGAAAATGAAACGGGAACATTAACATTTTCATTAATTTCGTAATTCCAAGTTTTAAATGTTTTAAATTATTTTAAGACCTGTAGAGAAATGTAAATAATTAATTGATATCAGGGCTTAATACCAGAACCGGTACCGGAACCGTTAACCGAAATAAACCGTTTTAAATCAAGTACCGGAATCGGAACCGGAACCTATACAAATTTTTATTTGAGAACCGAAAACCGTTTACCGTTATTAATAGAACCGATAGCACCGGAACGAAACCGAAACGTTGGTACCGGTACTGTTTCGGTTATTTTACCTTTGCAGAGCGCATTGTAGATTTGGTCACGAGTTGTAGCTCAACCTACAGGATGCTAAAATATTTCCAGCGGAAGACATTTTCAACATTTGCTCCAGTTTTGCGGCTGCAGATATCGACTTTCTTCTGCACCGGAAAGTGTGGGACTCAGTTCGCGAAACTGTACGCATATTAGGACCAGCGGCGTTGGTCACAACTAAACTTCAAGCCGAAAATCTTGTTTTGGGTGATTTTAATTCCATTTGGATACACTGCAAATTGGAAATATAAAAAAATTCGTCGTCTCTAGCTAGCTTCGTCGTAAACAGCTACTGCATTCCATTAAGACTTTTCTCGCACGTTTTCAAAACCATGACAACATTCTTAACTGGTGGTCAGAATCCTCCACAAAGTTTCCAAAATTGTATGATGTATGATGAAACCATTAATTTTGTGTTGAACTTTGATTCGTTTTATTACACATGAATAAAATGATTTAGATTTATCTCAAAATTTAATTTTTCCAATATTAAAAAAAGTATTACTTATAGCGGTACGTACCGGATACCGTATCGAAACCGAAACCAGAAATTAATTGAAAACCGAAATAGAACCTTTAAAAGAAACATTCATTTCGGGACGTACCGGAACCGGTACCGGAACCGAAATTCGTTTCGGGGTTAAGCCCTGTTTGATAT
>JBAMBO010002479.1:0-45299 GCA_037044535.1 Lordiphosa magnipectinata | reverse complement strand
ATTTCTCAAATGTCGAATGCGACATTCGTACGCATTTAAAGTGAAGAAAAACATATGCCAGAACATTATTTTATTTTGACATAACACGAAAGTTATAGCTTTTGATTAGCACTATAATTGGTGCAAAAGTTGATTTTGGGCAATTGTTCGTTTTCAAGATAATTACAAAAAACCAAAGCATTCCTATGCGACAAAAACTGAAGTCGATTTCAAGGCGAACAGTTCAATCACTGATTTCAGCGGAACATGGAGGAATATTTGAAAGGGACTAATTTTAAAATATTATGCATTGATGTATCTTAAAAATGTTTATTATTTGATTAAAAAATATTTAGTAGTTTATTTTTTATTTCATTTTAGTCACTGTTGCACACGACATGTCGCATGCGACATTTTGTTCCATCATACTTGTTATGTGGTTTCCATTATGATGCGAAGAAAAAACTTAAAGTTTATTGCAATCACAAAGTTTCTCATGGTTTCTTGTGCATTCTTTTTTGACCATTTGTACTCTCAGAAAGATTTTAGATAGCAATCGTAAAAGAAATCTAAAGTCACTTTTTTCAAAAAAATTAGTGCAAAATTAATGTCCATATTAGAAAAATTGAGCTAGCGCGGCGGTAAATCCGAATATTTCGAAATGGGTTATGTATAAATGTAAGATTGGCTTTTATTAGTTCAATTTGACTGTTTCCTCATGAAAATTTGATAAAACATAGTGCTTTTAACCACTCTTAAATTTTTGGCTGCGGTTGACATTTCTGTGGAAATGCCCATATGTATGTATAACAAACACCATTTTTGGGATTGAGAGAGAGAGAGAGAAACTTAGAGATGAGCGTATAATAAAAATATTGCACGATGACCGCGACTCCTTGGATGTATTAAAATCAGGGTCTAGTCCTGAAACGACTTTCGGTTCCGGTACCGGTTCCGGTACGAACCGAAATGAATGTTTCGGTTAAAGGTTCTATTTCGATTTTCAATTAATTTCGGTTTTCGGTATACCGGTACGTACCGGCATAAGTACTACTTATTTTTAATATTAGGAAAATTAAATTCTGAGATAAATCTAAATCATTTTATTTCTGTGTAATAAATCGAATTAAAACTTAACACAAAATTAATGGTTTCACATTTCACAAACCGATGATAATAATTTTTTCTTTAATTTTACAGATTTTTTTTAGTCCGAAAATCGTAAAAATGTAGCAAAACAATTTTAATTTTTTAATTCATATAATTTCTTTCCTTCAATCTTTTAAGAATCGGTTATGTTGTTCGGAAGTTATGGGGAAATATATAAACTCACCTCTTATTGTTTTCTTATATGGGATCCCCAATAAATCAGAAAAAATCAATCTTGACCAAGGAGAATTTTGGCTGTTGCATTGTGTTATCAATAGAGGTCATCCAACTGCAAATATCCCCCAAAAGAAATATTCCGGTGCAGAAGAAAGTCGTTATCTGCAACCACAAAACTGGAGCAAATGCTGAAGATGTCATCCGCCAGCAAATATTTTAGCTGTATGTTGAGCTCCAACTATTGATCAAATCTATGATGCGCTCAGCATAGGTCAAAAAAACCGACTCTGTACAGGTACCAACGTTTCGGTTTCGTTCCGATGCTATCGGTTCCATTAATAACGGTAAACGGATTTCGGTTTTAAAAAAAAAAAATTTGTATCGGTTCCGGTTTCGGTACTTGATTTGAAACGGTTTATTAAGTCGGGCGTGACCGACTTTCTCACTTGTTTTGATTTGCCTGTTGCTGTTTTTGGTGTTGTTTTTGTTGCTTTTGGAGCTAGAGCTGTTACAACAGCTCTGCCATTGAAGTAGCCCGCCCCGTCAATCGACGATCTCCCCCTCCCTAACGCATATGGATATTTGTTTTTTCTTCCTGGTAAGAACTTTCTTATTGTGTTTACTCTCACCCCTTTCTCCTTTCCCCTTTAGCGTCACCTGCCGCTTCTACTTACTGATACAGCGATGCCGATGCCACTGTGGCCATGCCTGTGCGCTGGCCTGCCTATCTGCCCATGCCCTGCCTCAAAATCTTCCCCATCGCAACCTCTTTTTTTTTGCCTTCTTAAACCGTCGAAAAACCTGCTTTAGATTTGTCATGAGTTCTTCTAGTGTAGGACCTATTACTATTATGTCATCCTGGTAAGCAAATGCGGGTGGCATCATTTCTGGGCCGATCACTTGGTCGAGTGCTCTCTGAAGTGTTGCTGATGCCCAATGTAACCCGAATGGCAGAACCTTCCATTGAAATAATCCCTTTCCTGGAACAGTAAATGCCGTCATTGGTCGACTGCTTTCCTCCAACGGTAACTGCCAGTATCCATCCTTTAAATCCAAATTACTTATGTAACACGCTTTCTTCAGCTGATCCAGTATTTAGTTGTTTCTTGGCATAGGGTAAGCATCCTTTATCGATTTTTCGTTGACTGTCCTGAAATCTACGCAGAATCTCCATTTTCCCGTTTTCTTTTTCTTCACCATGACCACAGGTGAGCTATATGGACTATTAGACGGCTCAATGCATCCCATTTCCAGTAGCTCGTCTACCTTTTTGTTAATTTCTTCCTGCATTTTCGGATTCTTGGGGTAGTAGCTTTGTTTGACTGATCGATCGTCCTTCATGGTGATCCTGTGTACTGCTATATTCGATGGGCCTTTTAACACAAGTCGATGGTTGTACACTGATCGGCGAATACAATTTGTACGCTCAGTTGTGTTCCTATTTTCGCGTTCCTGCCATCTGCCAAACGTACTTGTTTCTTTGTGGGCTTTCTTGTGCCCACTGCCTTTAATTTGTCGCATAATTCCTGGCTCGCTAAACTTGCTGTAGCCCCTGTGTCGATTGTGGCCTTTATTTTCTCTTCTCCAATCAACACCCTTGCCGACAATTGGTTTTCCTCTTCTTGCAGACTTCCCACTAATTTTGCGAGGCAAATTCTGGCGACCTCTGCTCGCCCTTTGGAGGCTGAGGTCGCTGAGCATTTTCCGACTGCCTGCGGCACTCCCATGTTCTTACCCCCACTCGACCACATTTCCAGCAGAATATCAGTCAACGGTTCAAGCATTCTCGTGCCCAATGTCCTGATTGTCCGCATCTGCGGCGTGCCTGTGCTGCCTGTGCCTCATTTGCCGGTCCTGTTCTTTGTTGTGTTTGTGGGCCTCGGTGAGTCATATGCCTGTCTTGCTCTTGGCATCTTCTGCATATGTCTTCTCCTACTTCCTTCCGCGGTGCGGCCATAGGCATTGATTTGTTCCTTTCTGCTTGGCTCTCTTGTTTAAATGTTTCCCGATCCCTTTCCAATGCTTCGAATTCGTCTGCTAGTTGCATCAGTGTATCTAAATTTTTGATACGATGTGGGCGAACAAATGCTCGGAGGTCTGGTGTGCAATTTTCTCCGATTATTTCTAATTGCTCGACTTCTGTACACTGTAATGGCCTCATTAATGTTTGCATTTCTAATATATAGTCTTTGAATGCTTCGTTCCAGTATGGCTTTCTCTGGTGAACCTTTTCAGCTAGTTAGCTAAAATAGCCCCTCGGAAGGAAATATGCCTTAAAGCTTTCTCCAAAATCTTCCTACTTCCATTGCTTGTTGTTTGCTAGATACCAGTTTAATGCCTTGTCCTTGATCAATGATCCGTACATTTTTGCTGAACACTCGACCTGTTCTAAGAACTCTAACGGTTTAGTATTTCCGTCGAACCTGAATGCCCATTCCCTGACTTGTTTGGCTACCTTTGCGCATTCATTTGTGTTAATGTTTGGTTTTCTGGTTGCTGTTGCTGTTTTCTCCTGCTTGGCTTCTTCACCTGAAGTCTTTACTCCTGACATGTATGGGATTGACAATTCTTGGTGTCTATTGGTGAGTGTCTATTTTTTATGGTAGCAATGATTGTACAGCTTTTAGTAACGGTGACTTACCATAGATTTCCGCCATTGCTTTGATCCTGTCTTTCCATTCCGGGCATAATACGTTGACTATGATCCATTCTCCAAATTGTTTTCGCATGTTATCCATGTTGCTATCCGGTTAGTTCGATACCGAATTCTTCTGTGTGTTGGAACAAATCTTCCTTTTTTAGGTGGAAAATCCATGCTCTCCCCATTTTTTCACTTCCTCTTTGAACCCTTTTGTATTATTATTGACAAGACCACGTTGGGCGCCAGTTGTAAGTCCCTTTTGACCCGTTTACCAATGCAGGCAATGCTCAGGGTAGTCGAGAATCGTTCCAAAAAATTTATATTGGATAATAACACGGTGGGGATTCTTTACAGGGCTGCAAACCGTACCAAAATTTACCAACGGTTAAGGTTCGGAAATTTGAGGTTCGAGGATTTTGGGCGTTGGTTTTGGTTCGAACCTTGGTTCGTTGCACGTTTTTCCCAATATATTTAAAATAACAATACAATAGGTATACACTTGACGACTAGATACATTGTTAGTCCGCATTTACACGGTGAAGCCAACTTCATGAAGTTTTCGTTTGTAGGGAAGAGGTGTTGGGGGCAGTCGAAGCAGGCAAAGCATCATGGCAAGCTGACTGTCGGGAGCAGAACTATCTATTTTAAAACTAATTTCAAATGTTACGTAACTGCCCTTTTGGCAGCTTTTGTTTGCTTTGCATATCTAACTATTGTAAATCTATTTATATGCATGCAGCTTTTAACTAGACACAGATCTTCAACTACCGAGATTCTGCATACAAGCTTATCTATGCTTCTCTCGGCTTGCACTCCCCAGTCGTTGTCTATCGCTCGCTACGCTAACGTCGCTGCACGCATATTTCGCTGTCGCTCACAAATAAAACCACTTAATACCACTAATTAAACTAAAACGCAACAATAAACATTACAAACATTGTTAACAAACAAATAAAAATCCACTGTACGTATCAATCAACACCAATAGCAACCAACAAACATCCGCAAATACAAACAACCCTTGAGCAAAACCGTAATAAACGCTATATATATTCGAATATTAAAACACACGCCTCATGATCATTTGTTATAAACAATTTCGCATAAAAGGTGGCATAAATTAATGCCTCCTCTAAACATTTGGTGACCCCGACGTGATAGTGAAACTAATAGTATTTAGTGTAAATAATTATTAAATATTGTTTTAATAATTACAAGCGTTTTTGCACAAGTCGGTGACAAAAACTATACATACACATAAACCAGCAGTTTTCGGTACATCGGCGCACGTACAAACAGTTGGACGTTGGTGAAGCTGGCCTATGTAAAGTGCGTGAACATATTATATATAGTTCGGTTTAGTTTTCGGTTGCCAAGCCGCGGTCATCGAACGCATACGGTTGTTGTTCCGTTGCGTTTCTCTTCGCTTTGCTTTCCCGGTTTTCGTTGGCATTGGTGGGCATTGGCACCAAGGTCAGAATTGCAGTGAATATTGAATACTCTTTTTTATACCCGTTACTCGTAGATGATCAAAACGGGTATGACTAAAGTCGTGCAAATGTATGTAACAGCCAGAAGGAATCAGTTTCCGACCACTATAAAGCTATATATATTCTTGATCAGCATCAACAGCCGATTCGATATAGCCATGTCCGTCTGTCCGTCTGTCCGTCTGCGTCCGTCAGTATGAACACCTAGATCTCAGAGACTAGAAGAGCTAGAGCAAACCAAATTTGAGAATGTAGATCTCCTATTGTCTGCACGCAGATCAAGTGTTATTTCCGAATTTTTGCCACGCCACCCTCACAGCCCCCGCAATTTGGAAAAAACGTCATATCTCCTACAGTTTTGATGATAGATGATTCGTACTTTCTAGAGATATCTAGTACTCAAAAGTATTTATCGATTTGCTGAAGGAATCGATAAAGATTAGATGAACGATTACTCAAGTGTATGAGCAAAAAACGGTCAGTTAACTGCCCACCACCGCACCCCACCCATAACCTAAGCATTGCGTTCAGCAGCAATCTTAGTGAGAGAGAAAGAGAAGGAGAGAGAGAGAGAGAGAGAGAGAGAGAGAGAGAGAGAGAGAGAGAGAGAGAGAGAGGCAGACCTTAGAGAGCGCACTGCGTTGTGCGTTGTGTGTTAACTGGCCGTTTGAAACTCGTGACCAAATTCTGAGCTGCGACATTAAGGGTGGCAGAGTATGTAATAGTCGGGCTTGACCGACGTTTTCAAAAGTTTTGTTGTCTGATCTGTTTATCGTGATGAATTTGGAGTCATTTATGTTGGATTTAGTAATTGACAAATGTCTATTAATATCTGGCGGATAATAAATAGCCGAGTTAAAAAATGTTTGCATACTTTTCGGCTGACCCACCTCAGGCATACAGGAAGGCTATTAAACATTTGTTTCCATGAGTAACGGGTATATCGAAGTCGGTTAGAGCCGACTTTAACTTACGCTCTCGTTTTTGTTCAAAATGGTTGATCCCGATCCAAACTAATCTGCACTTTTACCCAGTAATATTGACTTCTATAAGGCAAAGGCGAATTCAGTATTACGGCAACTTGTGGCTTTAAATGAGTTTTTAGCTGCCGATCACCTAGCAAATTTTGATGGGGCCGACGTGCAAGTGCGTTTAGATCTCGTGGAGAGTATGCAAGCAGAATATAATAGCGCGCAAACCAGCCTCGAGAAGTTGGATCTAAAGGAGCTGGCTAGTGATGCGCGGTCAAGTTTTGCGGAAATGTATTGCGAAGTGAAATCCAAGCTCTCTCGTGAGCTGACTAAGCGGCGTAAGGCCTCTATTATTCATTCCACAGTAATTCGAACGGTTCGGGCGATCATTCTTCCGCATTCAGATGTACTGCGCATACAATCGATTTGCTGATTGACGCTGGTTTATTCTTTGACCTCCTTTGCGTTGGTCAAGTTCGGGTATCCGATCATCTGCCAACCCTCCAAAAAACCAGATTTGGATGGATCGTGTCTGGTGGGCTCAATTTAATTGGTCGCAAGCACTCCTCATTAGTTTCTGTAGCCAAGGAACCCGATAGCCTGTTGGAAAAGGCTGCTTTGTCCGATACTGTAAGCAGATTTTGGGAAATTAATAACTGCTGTGGCTCTACATTCAGCATTTCTAGTGAGGATTCTCTGTGCGAGGAGCTATTTCAACAAAGCTACACACGTCTCACCTCCGGGCAATATTCTGTGCGTCTCCCAGCCAAAACTAGTTTAGACGCGCTTGGAGATTCATACGACCGGGCCCTGCGTCGTTTTAAGTCGCTCGAATCTAAATTTGCCAAGAATCCAGCGTTAAAGTCGCAATACGCCGCCTTTATAAAGGAATACTTGGACTTAGGCCACATGTCACTGTCCGTCAAACAATCTGCATCGCCTCAGTATTTTTTGCCACATCACTGCGTGCAAAAATTAAATATCACAACCACACAATTGCGTGTTGTTTTCGACGGCTCTGCAAAATCGAATTCAGGCTTCTCTTTAAATGATTTGCTGTTCACGGGTCCCTCTATTCAGCCGAAAATCTTCACCACACTGCTACGGTTCCGGTTTTTCAGGGTTGCATTGTGCGGGGATATCTGCAAGATGTACCGCTGCGTTCTGGTAACTCATCCTGTTCAGTATCTTCAATGCAACCTAAGGCGCGATAGCCCCTGCGAAGAAATCAAAATCTATTCTTCAGATACTGTAACATACGGAACAAAGTCTGCGGCATTTTTAGCAATTCGTGCTATGCAGCAGCTAGCTTTGAATGAGGAAACCGAGTTCCCAGTTGCCTCAAAAATTGTTTGAGCCCATTTTTATGTAGACGATTTGATCTCTGGTGGTGACAGTGTTGACGAGGTAGCGGGAGTTCGTACGCAAGTGAAGGAGCTTTTGAAAAGAGGCCACTTCCCAATACGAAAGTGGTGCTCAAATGAACCAGCCGCCTTTGAAGGCGAGCCGGACTCGGATCGAGAAAAAATGTTAGTTTCACGATGGAACAGACGTCACAAAAGCCTTAGGATTGGTGTGGGATACCAATTCCGACAATTTAATGTATGGATTTTCGGAAAACATACCAGATAAGCCAGTGACAAAGCGCACAATATTATCGCTCATCGCTAGGTTTTGGACTAATAGCCCCAGTCATCACCAAACTGAAAATTTTTATGCAAGCTCTTTGGAAAGACAAGCTTGACTGGGACGAAGCTTTACCCCAATCCTTACATTCCTCATGGTTGTGGCATATGTCGCAGATATCCACCGTCACCTGCCTAAAATTTCCTCGCTTCGTAATGCAGCCTGAATCTACATGCGAGTTGCATGCATACGGTGCTTGCATATATGTTAGATCAAAAACGCAAAACAAGGTGACATCTCATTTACTCTGCTCTAAGTCCAGAGTTGCACCCGTAAAATCGCTAACCATCCCCAAGTTGGAGCTTTCTGCAGCGCACTTGTTTGCAGAGCTTGTCGTTAATATAGCCGAAATATCGCCATCTTCCTGTCCATCCATTGTCAGACTCAACTATTGTTTATCCAACAGGATCTCGCAAATCCAGGAGCGAACCAAAGGAATGACATGGCACCATATACCATCTTCCTTAAACCCGGCTGACATCTTGTCTCGAGGATGTGCACCGCTCGAACTTCTGGAGTCAAATCTTTGGCGTGAAGGACCTCCCTTTTTAAGTTCGGATGAATCTGAATGGCCAAATAGTACGCCCGATTTAGTGGACCTGCCTGAGCGCAGGCGTCATGCATTTGTCGTTGCACAGCAGTTAGACATTTCGTTCGGCTGCAAGTTCCAAAATTCATTTGGCAAACTCCAGAGGGTCTTTGGCTACGTATATCGCTTTATGCAGCTGCGATACAAAGATCATGTACGCCAACAGGGTCCCTTGACAGTTGATGACATCAAAGGTGGTACTTATCTCCTCATTAAGGCAGTCCAACGGGTCCACTTTGCTGAGGAATACGGAAGCTTGAGCACCAAGAAGGAGCTGTCGTCAAAGAGCAAGTTGGTCTCGTTGCGTCCATTTGTAGATGACACTGGATAATTGAGAGTGGGCGGGCGTCTTCAAAATTCGCTGCTAGATTATGAAGGCACCCCAATATTTTTGCCAAAGCATCATCCAGTAACGGTCGCAATCATCAATTTCTTCCACACACAATTTTTGCACGCTGGCCCACAGAGTCTGCTAGCTGCCCTACGGCAAAGATTTTGGCCTATTGGTGGTCGAAAAACAGTTGCAGCCGTAATCAGCAAGTGCATTCGATGCTTTCGATTAAAGCCAAAATATGTCGAGCACGTCATGGCGCCTTTGCCGGCGGATCGTGTGCAGCCAAATCGTCCATTTTCTACCACTGGTATTGACTTTTGTGGACCGTTTTATTTCAAGTCAGAAGTCCGAAACAGGCCTCCAGTGAAATGCTATATCGCCATTTTCGTTTGCTTCGCCACTAAAGCATCTCACTTGGAATTGGTAGAAGACCTCTCGGCATTATCATTCATTGCTGCCCTAAAGCGCTTCATCAGCATCAGGGGCAAGCCGAAAAACATTTGGACCGATAACGCTACAAACTTCGTTGGAGCCAAAAATGAGCTAATGGAGCTGAGGCAGCTCTTACTCAGTGATCCTCAGAACAGCGATCTTCAAAGCGCTTTCGTCTCGTTTGGCATCAATTGGAAATTTATCCGACCTCGCTCACCTCATTTTGATGGCCTATGGGAGGCTGCTGTCAAGTCAGCCAAACATCACTTTTACAGAGTAGTGGGAAAATCTGTTCTAACCTTTAATGATCTCCGTACCCTTGTTTGTGAAATTTCTGCTATACTGAATTCACGACCGCTCTGTCCAATTTCAGAAAATCCAGACGACTTGGAGACTCTAACGCCTGGGCACTTTCTCATTGGTGCTTCCTATGCGGCAATTGAGGAGCCCGACATAACTCATCTCAGCATCGATCGCCTAAGTCGGTGGCAGCTTGTGTGTCAGATGCAACAGACGTTCTGGCACAAATGGAGTACGAGCTACCTGTCGTTACTGCAAGAGCGCTCTGAATGGAGTGCATCTAAGCCCAACTTGCAGCCTGGCAGCATCGTTGTCCTTAAGGACGACAACCTTCCTCCACTCCAATGGCGTCTTGGCAGAGTAGAGAGCACCATATCTGGCGTCGCTCGTGCTGCAGTCATCCGTACCGCAGGTGGCATAGTCAAGAGGGCTGTTGCCAAGATTGCTGTTCTGTCCCTTGAGACCACTACGCTTGGAAGCGTGCCTCTTCCAACGGGGGGAGCACGTCGGGGTCACCACAAATGTTTAGAGGAGCCATTAATTTATGCCACCTTTTATGCGAAATTGTTTATAACAAATGATCATGAGGCGTGTGTTTTAATATTCGAATATATATAGCGTTTATTACGGTTTTGTTCAAGGGTTGTTTGTATTTGCGGATGTTTGTTGGTTGCTATTGGAGTTGATTAATATGTACAGTGGGGTTTTATTTGTTTGTTAACAATGTTTGTAATGTTTATTGTTGCGTTTTAGTTTAATTAGTGGTATTAAGTGGTTTTATTTGTGAGCGACAGCGAAATATGCGTGCAGCGACGTTAGCGTAGCGAGCGATAGACAACGACTGGGGAGTGCAAGCCGAGAGAAGCATAGATAAGCTTGTATGCAGAATCTCGGTAGCCGAAGATCTGTGTCTAGATAAAAGCTGCATGCATATAGATTTACAATAGTTAGATATGCAAAGCAAACAAAAGCTGCCAAAAGGGCAACTTGGCTTCACGTTGTCTCTGCTCAGCAATGTCCGTCATGTAGCGTTTATAGCAATTTTTGCTTCTCCAAGTTTCCCTTTTATATGATCTGAGAAATTCATATTATCGAACACTGTGACGCCTAAATATTTGTAGGTCCGCACATTCTCTAGCGTTCTTCTATTTATTTGCAGACACTCCCCATCTCTTAGCCTGCTTCTTCGTGCTCCAATGGACATAAGCTTCGACTTTTCAGTATTTATTTGCAGACCCCACTGCTCACAATAGCTTCCTAGATGATTTAGCATATCTTGCAGCATTTGCGAGCTTTCCGCTAGGATGCACATATCGTCAGCGTACATCAACGTTCTGACGGTTTGGGCGCCAAAGGTAACACCGCCTGGTAGGATTTCTGCAATATCATCGATATATATCGAGAAAGTAGTGGACTTATAAGACAGCCCCGCCTAACTCCAGTATTCGTTTCAAACCAGTCCGATAATTTTGATCCATCCCACATGGTTGCAATGTTGTCGGCATATAGATTCTGTAAGGCGTTGAGAATTTTGGAGGATATACCTAGGTTGCTCAGTTTGTAGAAGAGGCTTCGTCGATTGACCGTATCAAAAGCAGCCTTAAAGTCTATATAGCATATGAACATTTTTCTTTTAGTTTGGATGTAAGACTTCGCAATTGTGGTGAGTAAAAATATGCTATCGACCGTAGAGTAGCCTTTCCTGAATCCGCACTGGAATTCGCTCAAGAAATCGTTGCGATTAACCCAAGTCGTGATTCTCTCCAGTAGTATTCCTGCAAAAATTTTCATAATTGCGTTCAGACACGAGATACCTCGATAATTGCTGGCTTCCGTTTGTGTTCCTTTTTTGTAAATTGGGAATATCAAGCTCTCTTTAAATGAAGTTGGAATCGCACCGGTGCTGAACATATGGTTGTAGGCGAGTGTCAGTTGCTCAATAAAGGATCAAGAATATATATACTTTGTGTGGTCCGAGATCCTTCCTTCTATGCGTTACAAACATCTGGACAATTTTAATATACCCTCTACAAGGGTATAATAACACAATGATATATTTGGGCAACTTTGGGTTAATATATTATAAATAGTGTCATACAAGTGGATCATGATCATATACTACAATTTGGATGGATATAAAACAGTAGATTCAGATCGGAAATATACAGTGGAATTAGGAATCAACGGTCAGTCACTAGTGCTGTTTGAAGGAGCATGCAATATAATGGTACTAATAAGGACAGGCTGATATGATTAACTCAATGGTAATAATGAACTAATATTTAAAAACAAGAGACATAAACGAGCCCCATTTTAGTTTGTGGGAACACTACACCACATATTATTCGGAACAATTTATACGTAGGACAGAGATATGCTTCAAACAAACGTTCGAAATATATTTGAAAATCAACAAGACTTGCAAAAGCTTTATTTTACAAACTATATAGCGACCAGTTACACCAAAGTAACTTTTGTTATTGCAACTCCAGATATCGGCAGTCGTACATATAAAATGAGTATTTTGAAAAATACCAGCGATATTTTTCTTATACAGCCGCGCTCCTATTTTCACTTTCCCACAAATTTCTTGATTTAAAAGCGGTTTTCAGTACAAATTTGGTATTAAAATCGCAAAAACTTTTTCGAAAGTGAAACTGGGAGTACGGCTAATAGTCCACCTTCCTCCTATCTAGCATGGAGGATAGTTTAGTTTTTGCACAGGGTATGCTTACCGGAAGTCCAGCGAAAGCCACAAACAGGTTCCTGAAACTTTTCTTTTCAACATGGCAGAGTGGCAACATCTTGGACATAATGTAATCGGAGCGAAAAAAATCACGTACGAAAAGTACCTAGTACCTTACCTATTGACAAGGTAAATTAAAATTAAGACCTAGGTAAGGTAAAAGGTACTCGAATTGAAAAATACCGAGGTAAGGTAACAGGTACACAAAATATGTATCTAGGTATGTACCTAGGTACTTCGAAACACTGCCTACAAGCAAGGAAATACATTACAAGAAAGGATAAATATAAACACATATTGTATTTAGTAAGCAAGAGCAACACCACACTATATTTAAATAGGCAAGTAAGATGCTTAAGAGATGTAATATAATCTAACAACTGAGTATATAAGACACAAATGTTTCACATGTATTGGACAAGTATATTTATAATAACAGTTTTCTCATGTATTAGGTACATAAGTTTAGACTATAACAAGTAAGAGCGCTGTAGTCGAGTTTTCCGACTACAAAATACCCCCTGTTCAATTGATACACACATGCAAACACACTCACATACACAAACGCATATACACATACGAGCGCACACAAACACACGCGCTCACACGCGGTCTCTGAGATCGACGCGTTCATACAGACAGACGGACAGACGGACAGACGGACATGGCTATATCGACTCGGCTGTTGATGCTGATCAAGAATATATATACTTTATAGGGTCGGAGAAGCTTCCTTCTGGCTGTTACATACATTTGCACAACTTCATGATTCCCTTTTCCCATTTTTAATAGGAACAGGGTATAAAACCAGCCACCGAACCTTAAATAAAACCAGTTCCGAATAGTTACGCGATTGTGTCATTAGTTAAGGATTCGGCAATTGGGCGGATACTTTTGCTGAGTTACTGAGCTGTGCGAGCGGCTCTTTAACTTAGAAGAATAAGTTGCACATTTATAGTGAAAAAAAAACTTTTTTATTTTTAAGTAAATCGTTCTTGAGGTCGGTAATTTTTAATTTTAAACGCTTTCAAACTAATTTGAAAAAGGTGATCAACATCGTGTGACTATATCTTATGGTTGCCATAGAACTGATCGGTCGAAAATGGGTCTTAGTAAGAAAATTTTTATGTTTTAATGTTAGTGTCCTTAAACTCGCTGATTAATTTTATATACCCTTGCAAAGTCTGTCTGTCTGTCCGTCTGTTTCTACGCAAACTAGTCTCTCAGTTTTAAAGCTATCGTGCTGAAATTTTGCAAAGAGTCTTCTGCACTGCACGCTGCTAATATGTCGGAACCGACCGGATCGGATGACTATATCTTATAGCTGCCATAGGAACCATCGGTCAAAAAATGGGTCTTAGTGAGAAAAACTTTTTTGTTTTCAATGTTAGCGTCATTAAATTCGGCCATTATTAATGTTATATGCTTTCAAACAGATGTTCAAATTTTGGTCAAAATCGGATGACTATGTCAAATAGCTGCCACAGGACCGATCGGTCGGAAAATGGGTTTTAGTGAAAAAAAAAACTTTTCTGTTTTCAAGTAAATCGTTCTAAAGGTCGGTGATTATTAATATTAAGCGCTTTCAAACTAATTTGAAAAAGTTGATCAACATCGGGTGACTATATCTTATGGTTGCCAAAGGACTGATCGGTCGAAAATGGGTCTTGGTAAGAAAATTTTTTTGTTTCAATGTTAGTATCCTTAAAATCGTTGATTATTTTTTTTATATGTTTTCAAATAGACTCGCAAAATTTGGTCGAAATCGGATGACTATATCTTAAGGCTGCCATAGAACCAATCGGTCGGAAAATCAGTCTTAGTGAGAAAAACTTTTTTGTTTTTTTTTAATTTAATCGTTCTTAATCTCGGCAATTGTTAATTTTATATGTTTGAAATCAGATGTTTATCTGTCGGAAAATGGATTTAAGTTAAAAACATTTTTGATTTTTATGTAAGCGTTTTTAAAGTCTTACATATCAAAAACAGCATTTGCAAGGGTATAAAAACTTTGGCACAGACGAAATTAGCTTGGCCTTCTCGTTTTTTTATTTGCTTTACCTCGCACACATATTGCTCTTTAAGCTCAGAGAGGATTTCTTGTTCGTCGATGCCGCGGAGATCGTTTGAGAAGAGCACAGCTTTTGAAAAGTTCAATTTGTTGTGGTGAGTGATCTCTACTTCGATTGTGGGAGCCAGAGTGCTAAGCTGTAAAAGCTTTTTAGCTTGCACGTCGTTCTTGGTTTTTAAGCTCCAGGGACTTCGCTTCAAGATTGAGCATCGCAGTGGCAAACTCAACGTGGTTCCTGATGCGTTGTCGAGGGTAAACGACCAGGAAATGACTGCTTTAGATGCTAATCACGGGTTATTAGTCGACTTGGAATCTCCACATTTCAAGTCCGACGAATTTATTGTGCTTATGCTATGGGTTAAGGCTAAACGCGATAAATTACCTGACATCAAAGTGGTGGATAAGCTTGTATACAGGCGGTTCAAAAACTACATCGTCAGTACCAAATTTCCCATACTCTAACAGCAGTGTACTCGCCTCAAGCGAATGCATCAGAGCGTGTGAGTCGCTCAATCATCGCTGCGATTCGATCTCATATTAGATCGGACCAAAAAGACTGGGATGAAAACTTAAACAGTATTTGTTGTGCGTTAAGATCGGCTGTCCACTCTGGCATCGGCACAACCCCCTATTATATGGTGTTTGGCCAACATCTCATCACCTCTGGGTCGACCTATAAACTGCTGAGGGCTTTGAAATTGCTAGAAGTCAAAGCAGTAGCATTTAATCGTGAAGACTCTCTGGAGTTAATTCGTAGCAAGGCTTCGAAGCAATGAAGGAGCAGAATGAGAAAAATGAGCGTATTTATAGTACTCGCTCAAGAGAGATATCGCTTAATGTGGGCCAAGAAGTTCTCAGGAGGAACTTTAAACAAAGTAACTTTGTGGCTGGATATAGCTCCAAATTAGCGCCTGCCTTTGTCAAAGCCAGAGTTAAGAAAAAACTGGGTAATTCATACTACGAATTGGAGGATCTCCAAGGTCGATTAGTTGGTCGCTATCATGCGAAGGATTTGAGACAATAACTGATACAAGCTTAGGTGTATCAGACTTGAGTTCCTGAGCCCCAAGTCTGATTTTAATGGGGGGCAATTTGTAACTCTTGTATTTGCAACAAACTTCAGTTGACCGCTAAATTTGTTTTCAATTGCGAATATCGTAAGGGTAAAGCGCCATCCATCGGTAGCGATATAGAGAAAGTAACGCAAAGACAAGGAGTGAAAATTATTTGCTATGCCTTTCTCTCAAGATGGCCATTTTCACCACACTATGGTAAAAGGTTCCCTCCAGAACTGAAGCGTCATAGTCGTTCTATTCCTCTTTGCGCGCTTACAACTCCGACCATTTTCATCCTCGGCCAAAGTAAAAGTTTTTAAGCGAAAAAGTATGTTTCGCGAGTGGTCTTCGACAATCAAGTGGAGCAATATATAAAGAGAATAAAAAGAAAATCATTTCTTTGGCGCTAAGCCTAGCAGTGAGTTAATTTTGTCCTCAGTTTAAGTGGGTTCTGTCCACTAGTAGAGGCTGGGCTCAACTTGGATTGATTTCCAGGTTTGGTGCTCTATGTGGAGTGAAAAATTTAACCCTTGGCCAAGCTGGATTAAGCTTAAGTTGAGTGGCGGAGCTAACAGCGTTTTTGGAGTTACTTTTAAAGTCGGCAAAACTCCACCTTGAGCCCCCTCTTCCAACGCAACTAAGCGAGTGTTCCCAAAATATTCACTCGAATTCGAGTGCTTTTTTTGTGAGTGGTTCAGTCTGCGATCGAGTGTGGTGTGGCTATCATTGCCGACAAGAAATCGCTTATAACACTCGGGTCAGATAATTGTTAAAGGTGTCAAAAAGGTCGAAAAGTGCACTAAATCCCAAACGAAAGAAGTCCCGTTTTATTCGAGCGTATATTTATTTATTTATTTATTTATTTAGAGTCGACAAACAAAGGCTGTCAACAAAAGTATAAATACGTTACAAAAAAAAATTTATGAGCTAAGGAAGCCTATCAAAGAAAATCTAATAAAATTACAAAATAAACTAATAACGACTCCGACACGGTGTGGGTATTTTAATTTCCCGTCCGACCAGCTATGCCCTTATTCACAGCCGATTGTAGTCAGAGACGTTATTAGAGCTAACAAAAACTTTAATAATATAGAGATCGAGAAAAGGAGAGAGAGAAAAAAACCAAAACCTATAGTTATGTAGGAGCAAAGGAAAAAATAAGATAATATAATAAATTAAACAAAAACAGAGATAGAGAGAAAGAGAGAAAACTATCTAAAAGAAAACTTTAAAAATAAAAAATGTATACGTAAAACTTAAAACTAAATAGCCGGAAAATCTCTGACCCGGTGATTGAGGATTTTTTAGCCAGTCCGGCAAGCTATAATAGTGCTGGTGGCCTATTCGACCGACGACGGTTCGAAGTTCGATCGAAAAGAAGGAACGAAGAAAGTCGTATGAAAAAAAAAGAGAATCAGTTGATTGCCAATGATTAAGTTGGTGTTTTAATAATACAAATAAAATGAATGGCCGAGTAATAATTAAATTCTTTTTTTTTGTGCTTAAATTGCCCTGCAAGCCGAAAGCAGAGGAGAAAACGAGTGAGAAGAGAATCAGATTTTTTCGAGTGAATTTTGAGTTTTTTTTCCTTGCGGCAGAAAAAGAAGTTTAAAAGAAAAGAAGCCGTAGAAATGTTTGATTTATATAATTCCTTTCATTAATTGAACAGCGGTCCCAGCATCGGAGAAAGTACTTTCGGCGATGGATAACAAGACTATGTAAGTGTTCAACCAATTGATTGTTTAAACAGTGTACGACACAAAAAGAGACACATTGAAAATCTTTTATAATTGCTAATACCTGAGTCAAGAAAAATAAAAAAAGAAAAAAACTATTTCCGATAAAATAAGAACTCTAAATTCTCGCTCAAGAGTTGTTCTTTTCCTCAAGCGCCTCGTTAAGCTTAGACCGCAATTTAGCGGTCGGGGATTGCGACCTTATCGTGGTGAGGAGGCTGAGTATGTAAGTCTTTTATGAATGCAAAACTGTAGAAAATGTTCAATAAACTTTACAGAGACCAGCGGCAATCCAATTCAATTTGATTTCTTTGTAAGTCCAATAAATGCCCTTTCTTTATAAGCAGGAATACAACTAAAAATGTTTGGAAAGGTACAATGATTTTTGAAAAGATATTTAAAAATAGAGGATAGCTAACTTCGGCTCGACCAAAGTTTATTTACCCTTGTAGCTTGTAAAATTTATATAAATTAAGGTTTTAAATGATTTTCGTCGAACATTCTTAGCTGAGTTATATCCCAATCTCAGCAACAGATGGCGCCTCTACTTTGACCATTTGATTGCTAGTTTGTTATATGACAGCTATACGATATATTCATCAGATTCTGACTAAACTTCCCACAATTGTGTGGAAACATAAAGACTCTACCACTGAAAAAAAATTTTTTTTTACTAGAACTACTTTTTCGACCGATCGTTCCTATGGAAACTATTTGCTATAGTCATCCGATTTGAATCAAACTTAGCAGAACTGTGAGGTTGCATATAATACTGATCAGTTACTAGTTTGGGAGCAATAACATTGAAAACAAAGACAAACATTTTTCCTACTAAGACTTTTTTTCAGAACTATATTTTGTATAACAGCTATCACTATATAGTTGACAGATTTTCATCAAACTTGGTCGAATTGTGTAAAAGCATACACGGCTTGGGCATGTTTGCCCAACTAAAACTACTTTTTCGACTTTTTCGTTCCTATAGCAGCTATATGAAATAGTCATCCGATCCGGCCAGTACCGCCAAATGTGCAGCGTCTTTGTACCAAAAGACTTCGTGCAAAGATTGGTTAAGATATCTTTAAAACTGACGGAGGAGATAGCATAGAAGCAGACGGACAGACGGACATGGCTATATCAGCTCAGCTCGTCATCTTGATCAAAAATCTTTATACTCTCTGTGGTCGGAGACGCTTCCTTCTATGCGTTACAAATGTCTGGACAATTTTAATATACCTTCTCAAGGGTATAAAAACGTTTGCCGATATCAATTATAGTTCTTGGGTTATTCAATTTTAAGCGAGGCATTAAAAAATAGGCCCCAGGGGTAGACACTACCCTTAAACTGCCCCTCGCCTCCCTCACAACTTTGTTTAGCATTTTATTTTCTACTTTCCAAGTTGGCTTAGCAATTTACTTGAAGTGTAAAAGTGTTCGAGCTGGAACTGAAAGGAAAACTTGCCGAAACTTTGAAGAATCACATAATTATGCACTTCGCAACGCTGGCCCTAGCCCTGATCTCTATGTACCTAATCTCTGGCCCAGCCACACGTGGCTATCAGTTCAAACAGCAGATGAGCTGGACAGCATTACGCACAGAAATTGTCTAAAAAATTTTCCTTCCGCTGCGCAAACGCATGAGTCACATGGAACACGACGACTGCGGCAGCGGCGGCACTTGTGGCATGGGTCTGGGGCGCGGCAGTTCCAAGCAAACTGCCTCTAGCATTGCACAGAAGGCTGCCATGGAAGCCAAACAGGCGTCGGATACCCAGCAGCCCGCTGCTGAGGCAGCTACCCGTCAGGTCAAACAACAATTGGCTGAGAAGGCAATTGCAGCGGCCAGAGCTGCGGAAGCTGCACTGGCTGGCAAGCAGCAAATTGTCGAGCAACTGCAGGAGGAAGTGCGAGAGGCGGAAATTGTGGTCCAGGAGGAGGGTTCTTCGTTGTCCAGCTCGCAGTTTCATATGAATGCTGCAGCTGCTGCCGCCAAGCAGGCTGCTTTATTGCTGCAGGCCTTGCATTAGGATTGCCCAGGAAAATCTGGGAAATGCGGAATCGGCAGCCAGTGGTGCCCATCATGGAGTGATTGAGAAACTTCAGCTCGTGGAGGCTGCACGGAACCGTGTGGAACTGTTAATCCGGCAGCTCAAAGCAGCAAAAATGGATTACAACAATACGAAAGGGGCGGCCTACAAGGCCGCTTGTGCGGCGGCAGAGGCCAGAGAAAAAGCTTCCGAGATCGACGTCGGACAATGTGAAGAAAGGTAGTCGCCGCAAAAAGAGAGCAGGGAAATTTATTTTTTAATTAAGTTTCTTGTGTATTGTGGTAGCCCAATTTTTTTAATTGTTGTGTCCAGTATATGGGTTGCAATGGCCGTTGTTCCTTATCCAAAATAGTCGTGTTTTTATTTCATATTTTTCGCCTACGCGTTTCGGCCGCTTATCGCTCCTTCTTCAGGGAGACTGTTTATTTCTATCACATTAAAACCAATAACGAAAAACATACATTTTTATACTCTGTACCAAAAGTACACAGAGTATATTGTTTGTGAAGAAGTACACAGAGAAAACAAAATTGGCTGCACGGCGCGTGTAGAAACGTCAAAGCTTAACGAAACGCATTGCGCCCTGCTAAATTGAACACAAAATGTAGAGTTCAGAAAGCTACAGGTAACGTGTAGGTATTCAATATCTAAACGTCGCGTGTAGAAAAGCTAAATGCTGCGTGGGCATATGCAAAATCTACACGACATAAGAATATCAGCTTATTTCCAAATAACTTCTACATTTTTCATGCAGCAATCTGAATACCACACGAGTGTGTAGGTTTTCTACACGCGGCGTGTGGAAATTTAAATCCTTCATAAGCGTGTGTAAATTCTAAATGAAAAATATAGCTCTAAATCAGTAATGAATTCTTACATTTTTCGTTTAGAAAACTGATCACACGCGAAGTGTAGGTTTTCTACACGCCGCGCTTAGAATTACAAATGCTACGTGTTGGAAATCTACAAGAACCGTGTGCAAATTTCAGTCCCGTATATAAATGCTCAGAGCACTGAATTCGAACTTAAGAATTACAAGCAAGCTAAAATTGGTGTATGTTCAATACAAGTACATCTTACTCAATACAAGTAACACATTAGATGCCTTGCCTCAGAGGCGCTGCGGAGCTCAGCCGTCTAACGCGTCGTTCCAACCGTGTTTTTCAGTCCAAGGGCCCCGAGTTCAAATCACCCCCAGAGAGTAATTAAAAAAAAATTTATATAAATTTGTTTAATGTGATATTTTTCAGAACCAAACTTGGTGGGGGGTCTGGGTTGGTGGTCCTCTTCTGCTCTGAGATGAATTATGCGCATAGCGAAATAATTGAGCTTGCAAGATAGCTGCAGCGCGCGAGTTATCAGGTCGTGACGGTGGGTGGGGGGGCGTTTCACCAAGGCGGAGGCTGATGGTCTTCTCTTGAGATGACCGTTGAGTCGATTTGTCTGGTTCTTCCTAGTCAATTTCAGTGGATGGTTCCCGTTTTAATAAATTCCGTAAGACGTGTTGTTCGTTTGAATTTGAATACAAATATGATTTTATTTGTCACAAAATATTATGTCTAAGTCTCTGCTGCTCACAGGCAGCTCTTATATATAAGAATGTATATATGTGTGCGAATGTATTTATGTTTACAAAATGCTTATGCTAGTTGTGTTCTTTGTTTCATATGTACATTGTTGGCTTTCTGTCTATGCTGCACTTTTGGGGATCGTTGGCCGGCTGGCCGGCCGGATGCCCGTGTCATATTGCGGAGTAAACATTATTGGCCAGTGGCGGGTCAGACATGGGTGTAGCCCGTGGCGGTTTAGGGGGTACACCACTGGTGGTGGTAACTCGCGTGCATATAAACCAAAATAAATAATTGAAAAGCGTGCAGTCATTATACCCTTGCAAAGGGTATTAAAACTTTGCCAGAAGTTTGCAACGCATAGAAATATTCATTTCTGACCCCATAAACTATATATATTCTTGATCAGGGCGACGAGCTGAGTCGATTGAGCCTTGTCCGTCCGTCTGTCTGTCCGTCTGTCCGTCCGTCCGTCTGTCCGTTCGTCCGTCTGTCCGTCTGTTTCTACGCAAACTAGTCTCTCAGTTTTAAAGCTATCGTGCTGAAATTTTGCACAGAGTCTTCTGCACTGCACGCTGCTAATATGTCGGAACCGATCGGATCGGATCACTATATCTTATGGCTGCCATAGGAACCATCGGTCAAAAAATGGGTCTTAGTGAGAAAAACTTTTTTGTTCTTAATGTTAGCGTTCCCAAACACGGTCATTATTAATATTATATGCTTTCAAACAGATTTCCAAACTTTGGTCAAAATCGGATGACCATATCTTATAGCTGCCATAGGACCGATCGGTCGGAAAATGGGTCTTACTGAGAAAAACTTTTTTGGTTTCAATGTTAGCGTCCTCAGACTCGTCCCTTATTAATATTATATGCTTTCTAACAGATTTGCAAGCTTTGGTCAAAATCGGATGACTATATCTTATAGCTGCCATAGGACCGATCGGTCGGAAAATGGGTCTTAGTGAAAAAAAACAATTTTATTTTTAAGTAAATCGTTCTTAAGGTCGGTGATTATTAATATTAAACGCTTTCAAACTAATTTGACAAATTTAGTCGAAATCGGATGACTATATCTTCAGGCTGCCATAGGACTTATCGGTCGGAAAATCAGTCTTTGTGAGAAAAACTTTTTTGTTTTCAATTTTATCGTTCTTAAGCTCGGCGATTGTTAATTTGATATGTTTGAAATCAGTTGTTTATCTGTCGGAAAATGGATTTTGGTTAGAAACATTTTTGATTTTTATGTAAGCGTTCTTAAACTCTGACATTTTAAAAACAGCATTTGCAAATGTATAAAAACTTCGGCACAGACGAAGTTAGCTTGGCCTTAATAAAAATTGAAAATAAAAGTGGAACATTTTTACGCTGATACCCAAGTTACTGTCGGGACAGGTGATGAAATGTCGAAGTATTTTAAACTAACATTGGAGTCCGCTAAGAATGCTTGCTATCTCCTTTTTTATTCGCGTTATATTTGGATGATCTTCACGATTTCCTTGGTGGTGGTCTAAGGCCCAATTTCTCAAAATTTGCGGTTAGGTACCGGCCGTTCAAAGTTGCCGGCCGGAATTACCAGAGGTTAAGTCTTTTGGTTTTCTCAACGAGACTTACCGGCAGGTTCACCCAATAACAATTAATTGCTATCGCTGCAAAAGTGTGACCTGACACTGTCGACGAAACAGCTGTTTGTATTGTTTTTTATACTCTGTACCGAAGGTACATAGAGTATATTAAGTTTGTGCAAAAGTATGTAACAGGGAGAAGGAATCGTTTCCGACCCTTTAAAGTATATATATTCTTGATCAGCATCAACAGCCGAGTCGATATAGCCATGTCCGTCTGTCCGTCTGTCCGTCCGTCCGTCCGTATGAACGAAGAGATCTCAGAGATGGTAAGAGATAGAGGTTTGACATGTATGGGACATATATTTCTTATACTTGCAGGCAGATCAAGTTTATTTTCAATTTTTGCCACGCCCCCTCCCGCCCCCGCAATTTGGAATCTCCTTCATATCTCCTACAGTTTTGGAGATAGATCGTTCGTTCCTTCTAGAGATACCTTGTAAACAAAATTATTTATCGATTTGCTGAAGGAATGATAAAGATCGGATGAACGATACTCAAGTTATGGGCAAAAAACGGCCAGCTAACACCTCCCACCCCCCCACCAACAACCACAGCAACATACCCTAACCGTTCAACACAGGCAATCTTAGTGCGACAGAGAAAGAGAGAGAGAGAGAGAAACTTAGAGAGCGCACCGCGTTCTGCGCGGGGTGATAACTGGCCGTTTGACTCCTGAGCAAATGCGAGTGTAAGGGTACAGAGTATGTGATAGTCGGGCTTGACCGACTTTCTTTCTTGTTTTTTTAATGCTATTGCTGTTGCTGGTAATCGTTTAGCAAAAAAAATTTCATTTAAAGTGCTAGCGAAAATGAATCAAGGTGAAGCACCGAAAAGTCTAAGAGCGAAAAACTTTTCTGCGGCTGAGGAACGTTCGTTTTTAGACTTGTAGTCATACAAATGCATTTTGGAGAACAAAAAAAGGGATGCGGAGACTTGGAAGCAGAAGGCTTGGGCTTGGAGATCAGTTTGCCGCCATGCCGGAGTTCATCGCCCTTGGAAAAACTTAAGGGATAAGTACGAGAATTTAAAAAACTATCGCGAAAATAATTCGCAATTAAGCGGCAGTCCCAGCACCGCTGGAGTCTCGTCTATTTCAAAAAAATTCGTAGCACGATCCCATGCTCAAAAAAGTTTTTCTAACTAAATCTACTTTTTCGACCGATAGTTCCTACGGCAGCTATATGATCCGGCCGGTACCAAAAAGCTTCCTGCAATATTTGGTTACGATAGCCTTAAAACTGACGGAGGAGATAGCATTGAAACAGACGGACAGACGGACGGACAGACGGACATGGCTATTTCAACTCAGCACGTCATGCTGTTCAAAAATATATATACTTTATGTGGTTGGAGACGATTCCTTCTATGCGTTACAAACATCTGGACAACTTATATACATTTTCTGCAAGGGTATAAAAACATTTAACAAATCAAACACAACAAAACACACATTGGGACGCCTCAATGATAATTGCACATATCTAAACTAACACTATGACAAAAATTATTATGTATGCATGTAAAAAAATGTATGTTTTTTGTTATTGGTTTCAATGTGATATAAATAAACACAGGCTCCCTGAAGAAAGAGCGACAAGCAGCCGAAACGCGTAGGAGAAACATATGAAATAAAAACGTGACCTTTTATTTTGGATATGGATCAAAGGCCATTGCAACCCATATATTGGACACAACAATGAAAAAAATTGGCCTACCACAATAGACAAAAAACTTAACTAAAAAATAAATTTGCCCGCTCCATTTTTGCGGCGACTACCTTTTTTTTTACATTGTCCGACGTCGATCTCTAGAAGCTTTTTCTCTGGCCTCTGCCGCCGCACAAGCGGCCTTGTAGGCCGCCCCTTTCGTATTATTGTAATCCATTTTTGCTGCTTTGAGCTGCCGGATTAAAAGCTCAACACGGTTCCGTGCAGCCTCCACGAGCTGAAGTTTCTCAATCACTCCTTGATGGGCACCACTGGCTGCCGATTCCGCATTTCCCAGATTTTCCTGGGCAATCCTAATGGCATTCTGCAAGGCCTGTAGCAATAAAGCAGCCTGCTTGGCGGCAGCAGCTGCAGCATTCATATTCAACTGCGAGCTGGACAACGAAGAACCCTCCTCCTGGACCACAATTTCCGCCTCTCGCACTTCCTCCTGCAGTTGCTCGACAATTTGCTGCTTGCCAGCCAGTGCAGCCTCCGCAGCTCTGGCCGCTGCAATTGCCTTCTCAGCCAATTGTTGTTTGACCTGACGGGCAGCTGCCTCAGCAGCGGGCTGCTGGGTATCCGACGCCTGCTTGGCTTCCATGGCAGCCTTCTGTGCAATGCTAGAGGCAGTTTGCTTGGAATTGCCGCGCCCCAGACCCATGCCACAAGTGCCGCCGCTGCCGCAGTCGTTGTGTTCCATGTGACTCATGCGTTTGCGCTGCGGAAGGAAGATTTTTTAGATAATTTCTGTGCGAAATGTTGTCCAGCTCACCTGCTGTTTGAACTGATAGCCACGCGTGGCTGGGCCAGAGATTAGGTACATAGAGATCAGGGCTAGGGCCAGCGTTGCGAAATGCATAATTATGTGATTCTTCAAAGTTTCGGATAGTTTTCCTTTCAGTTCCAGCTCGAACACTTTTACACTTCAAGTAAATTGCTAAGCCAACTTGGAAAGTAGAAAATAAAATGCTAAACAAAGTTGTGAGGGCGGCGAGGGGGGGCATAACTTTACCGTGCAGTTTGAGGGTAGTGTCTACCCTTGGGGCCCATTTTTTAATGCCTCGCTTAAAATTGAATAACACTTAAGCTATAATTGATATCGGCAAACGTTTTTATACCCTTGAGAAGGTATATTAAAATTGTCCAGACATTTGTAACGCATAGAAGGAAGCGTCTCCGACCACATAGAGTATAAAGATTTTTGATCAAGATGACGAGCTGAGCTGATATAGCCATGTCCGTCTGTCCGTTTGTTTCTATGCTATCTCCTCCGTCAGTTTTAAAGATATCTTAACCAATCTTTGCACGAAGTCTTTTGGTACAAAGACGCTGCACATTTGATGCAAAAAGTAGTTTAAGTAAGAAAAACTTTTTTGTCTCCAACGCGAACGTGCCCAAGCTTTCTATGCTTTTAGACAATTCCACCAAGTTGGATGAAAATCGGTCAACTATATAGTATATCTGTTATACAAAATATAGTTCTGAAAAAAAGTCTTAGTAGGAAAAATGTTTGTCTTTGTTTTCAATGTTATTGCTCCCAAACTAGTAACTGATCAGTATTATATGCAACCACACAGTTCTGCTAAGTTTGATCCAAATCGGATGACTATAGCAAATAGTTGCCATAGGAACAATCGGTCGAAAAGTAGTTCTAGTGAAAAAAACTTTTTTTTTCAATGGTAGAGTCTTTATGTTTCCACACAATTGTGGGAAGTTTAGTCAGAATCTGATGAATATATCGTATAGCTGTCATATAACAAACTAGCAAGCAAATGGTCAAAGTAGAGGCGCCATCTGTTGCTGAGATTGGGATATAACTCAGCTAAGAATGTTCGACGAAAATCATTTAAAACCTTAATTTATATAAATTTTACAAGCTACAAGGGTAAATAAACTTCGGTCGAGCCGAAGTTAGCTATCCTCTATTCTTAAATATCTTTTCAAAAATCATTGTACCTTTCCAAACATTTTTAGTCGTATTCCTGCTTATAAAGAAAGGACATTTATTGGACTTACAAATAAATCAAATTGAATTGGATTGCCGCTGGTTTCTGTAAAGATTATTGAACATTTTCTACAGTTTTGCATTCATAAAAGATTTACATACTCAGCCTCCTCACCACGATAAGGTCGCAATCCCCGAGGAGGAATACTAACTATAACTTACATAATACATTGCACAAAGATAATAATTTTAACAAAATTTACAATTACAAATGTTTTACAAAATAAAACGAGAAGGCCAATCTAACTTCGTCTGTGCCGAAGTTTTTATACCCTTGCAAATGCTGTTTTTAAAATGTAAGAGTTTAAGAACGCTTACATAAATCTCTAAAAATTTTTTAACTGAAACCCATTTTCCGACAGATAAACATCTGATTTTGACCAAATTTCGCGAATCTTTTTGAAAACATATCAAATCAACAATCGCCGAGCTTAAGAACGATAAAATTTAATTACGAAGACCCATTTTCCGACCGATGGTTCCTATGACAGCTATAAGATATGGTCATCCGATCTTGACCAAAATTTGGAAATTTTTTTGAAAGCCTATAAAATTAATAACGGCCGAGTTTAAGGCAGCTAACATTGAAAGCAAAACAGTTTTTCTCACTAAGACCCATTTTTTGACCGATGGTTCCTATGGCAGCTATAAGATATAGTCATCCGATCCGGTCGGTTCCGACATATTAGCAGCGTGCAGTGCAGAAGACTCTGTGCAAAATTTCAGCTCGATAGCTTTAAAACTGAGAGACTTGTTTGCGTAGAAACAGGCGGACAGACAGACAGACGGACGGACAAAGCTCAATCGACTCAGCTCGTCGCCCTGATCAAGAATATATATAGTTTATGGGGTCGGAAATGAATATTTCTATGCGTTGCAAACTTCTGGGCAAAATTATAATACCCTTTGCAAGTGTATAAAAATAGAGGAAAGCTAACTTCGGCTCGACCGAAGTATATATACCCATGCAGCTTGTATAACTTAAATAAATTAAGGTTTTAAATGATTTGTGTCGAAAATTCTTAGCTGGGCTGTTTCCCAAACTCAGCAACAGATGGCGTCACTACTTTGACCATTTGCTTGAAAGTTTGTTATTTGGCAGGTATACGATATATTCATCAGATTTTGACAAAACTCCCTAAAATTGTGTGGAAACTGATAATCTTCATAACTGGGAAGTATAAATACGCTACAGTCGAAAGCAAAAAGTTTTCTCACAAGACCAATACATGACCGATCGTTCCTATGGCAGCTATATGCTATAGTCATCTGATTTGGACCAAAATTGGCAGAATTGTGTGGTATCCTATAATATTGACCAATGACAAGTTTGGGAGCGATAGCATTGAAAACAAAGAAGTCCTACTAAGACTTTTTTTCTGGCCTAACTTTTGAATGGCACCTATGCTATTTAGGTTACTTATCTTGTTGGGGCGTAAGCTGTGTTCCGCAAATCTGTTGAATCTGCGACTCGCTAGAGCATCGCACTGGGCTAGTATATGTTCTGAGAACTCCTCCTTCTCTTCACAGTATCTACATAGTTGGGTGTTTCCTATTCCCAGCTTGTACAGGTGACCCCGCATCCTGCAGTGGCCCGTGTAGAGCCCTGTTAGGATCCTGAGGGAATTCTTTCCTTGTTGGATTAATTTCTGGAACCTTTTCACGTTGTGGACCACTATTAATGCTTTAGCATGTCTCATCACCCTGGTGTTTACCCAGGAGGCTGTTCTAAGCGTATTCTCTTCCTTTCTTAGGAGCTCCCTAATGGTGTGTTGGCCTATGCCACAGTAGTGTTCTGGTCCTACCATTGCAGTGGCTACACCCTTGCGTGCCAGTTCGTTGTTTTGGGTGTTGTTTGGGTTGTTGGATGATTTTTTGTCCCGGTATCCAGCGTAGGGACAGGTTGTTCCTGCTGCCTAGTGGGTCCAATTTGTTCTTTGTCTCTAAGACTAGCTTAGAGGTGAACTTGTTGTTGCTAAGCGCATTGAGCGCTACTTGGTTATCTGATTGGATAGCAATTTCTCTATTTTGGTAGTTTTTTCCCATATTTAGGTCTACGCAAAGGGAGATGGCACATACTTCGGCTTTAAATATGCTTTCAAATTCTCCCATTGACTCATACCTTTTCGTTCCAGGTCCTGCTACACCAAGTCCAGCTCCTTTGGGTGTCAAAGAACCGTCTGTGTACCACTGAATTGTGTGTGGTTGCATTTTATATGTCTCTTCTAGTGAGATCCAATCTCTCATATTACTTTTGTGTACAGTTCCTGTCGAAGTGGAACTCTACCACCATCTCGTCTCTGGGTTGAAGGATTATAGGGATTTCCTTCTCCAACCTCTCAGAGTCCCTCAGGCTTACTATGTAGTTCCTGCCTACTCCTTCTGCTGTCAGTCTGAGAAATGTGGCTAAGCAATAGCTAGTAGTAGTAGTAGTAGTAGTTTATCTTATTTTGTTGATGACATTGGCCATAGTTTGAATTTTTGATATTTATTTAGTTGTACAAGAATTCTGTTGTAATTTGCTGTCTATATGTTAAAGCTCCGATAATATAACTAGCCAGTGTGGTCCAACACCTCCCATTCAAAATATCGATTATTTCTGCTGTGTTCAGCGAAGATTGTTGCCAATATACAAAACGTATTTCTGCCAGGTTTGGACATTTGGCCAAGAGATGGAATGCGTCCTCTTTTTCGTGCATATTGCAAAGCGTGCATTCATTTAGGATACCATTTCGATATGGCTTGAAGTTCAGTGCCATCAAATCACATCGGGCGCGGAATGTTTTCGAGATTACTTTTAGTTTATAGCGGTCATTAAAATAGTTTCTTTCGCATAGAGAGAAATTTTGTTGCTTATGCTTCTCTGGACCTGCTCAAAACATTTTTCTCGAGTGCCTTCAGCCATGCGCTCCAATATATTTTTGTGTGCCGCCGTCCATGGTCGATGGCTTTGGAGATCTAGTGGGACGTTATACTCAGCAGCTAGAAGTCGCCATTCACTAAAGCATTGAGCTTCATTTGCTAATAGCAGCCTCGCCGAGTGTTTCGTGGCAGCTGGAATATTTTCTTGATAATTCTCAACTCAAGAATTCTCAACATCTTCATATCAGAGAATCCCCCATAGCTGTGAGGCGTAGCATAGTACGGAGCGAGCGGTTGCTTCATACATCTTATATTTGACGCTCGGTAGTACATTTATGTTGTTCATTAGTTTATTCCAGGGCTTAATCCCGAAACGAATTTCGGTTCCGGTTCCGGTACGCACCGAAATAAATGTTTCGGTTAAAGGTTCTGTTTCGGTTTTCGGTTTCGATACGGAACCCTGATTTTTATTTCGGAATAACGGTACGTACCGGTACGTACCGGTATAGGTACTACTTTTTATACCCGTTACTCGTAGAGTAAAAGGGTATACTAAAGTGGTGCAAATGTATGTAACAGGCAGAAGGAATCATTTCCGACCATATAAAGTATATATATTCTTGATCAGTATCAACAGCCGAGTCGATATAGCCATGTCCGTCTGTCCGTCTGTCCGTCCGTCCGTCTGTCTGTATGAACACCTGGATCTCAGAGACTAGAAGAGCTAGAGCAACCAATTTTGAAATGTATTGTCTGCACGCAGATCAAGTTTATTTCAAATTTTTGCCACGCCCACCCCCGCCCCCACAATAAAAAATGGTGAATAACTTCCACAATTTTTGAGATATCAATCTCAAATTTAAAACTTACATTAATATTCGCAACATCTATAAGCCCTCCAATTTTCATCAAGATCGGATGATAAATAGCCGAGTTAAAAAAATGTTGCATACTTTTCGGCTGTCCTGCCTCAGACACACAGGAAGGCTATTAAACGTTTCTTTCCAAGAGTAACGGGTATTTCGAAGTCGGTTAGAGCCGACTTTAACTTACGCTCTCGTTTTAATATTGGAAAAATTAAATTCTGAGATAGTCTTAAATCATTTTATTCCAGTGTTATAAAACGAATCAAAATTCAACTCAAAATGGATGGTTTCGCATTTAAAGTAACATTACATTTATAGACAATTTCATATTTCGTTTTTATACCCTTGCAAAGGGTATTATAATTTTGCCCAGAAGTTTGCAACGCATAGAAATATTCATTTCCAACCCCATAAACTATAGTTATATTCTTGATCAGGGCGACGATCTGAGTCGATTGAGCTTTGTCCGTCCGTCTGTCTGTCTGTCCGTCTGTTTCTACGCAAACTAGTATCTCAGTTTTAAATCTATCGTGCTGAAATTTTGCACAGAGTCTTCTTTTTACTGCACGCTGCTAATATGTCGGAACCGACCGGATCGGATGACTATATCTTATAGCTGCCATAGGAACCATCGGTCAAAAAATGGGTCTTAGTAAGAAAAACTTTTTTCTTTTTCAATGTAAGTGTCCCTAAACTCGTCCATTAATAATACTATATGCTTTCAAACAGATTTGCAAACTTTGGTCAAAATCGGATGACTATATCTTATAGCTGCCATAGGACCGATCGGTCGGAAAATGGGTCTTAGTGAGAAAAACTTTTTTGTTTTCAATGTAAGTGTCCCTAAACTCGTCCATTAATAATACTATATGCTTTCAAACAGATTTGCAAACTTTGGTCAAAATCGGATGACTATATCTTATAGCTGCCATAGGACCGATCGGTCGGAAAATGGGTTTTAGGGAAAATAACTTTTTTGTTTGCAAGTAAATCGTTCTTAGGGTCGGTGATTCTTAATATTACACGCTTTCAAACTAATTTGAAAAAGTTGATCGACATCGGGTGACTATATCTTATGGTTGCCATAGGACCGATCGGTCGAAAATATTTCTTAGTAAGAATTTTGTTTGGTTTTTAATGTTAGCGTCTTTAAACTCACTGATTACTTATTCTGTATGCTTTCAAATATATTCGCGAATTTGGTCGAAATCGGATGACTATATCGTCAGGCTGCCATAGGACCGATCGGTCGGAAAATGAGTCTTAGTGAGAATAACTTTTTTGTTTTAAATTTAATCGTTTTAAAACTCGACGATTTATTTTATTTAAATGTTTTCAAAAAGATTCGCGAAATTTGGTCGAAATCAGATGTTTATCTGTCGGAAAATGGGCTTTAGTTAGAAAAATTTTTGATTTTATGTAAGCGTTCTAAAAATATGACATTTCAAAAACAGCATTTGCAAGGGTATAAAAACTTCGGCACAGATGAAGCTAGCTTGGCCTTCTCGTTTTTTACGTAGTGGACATGTAAGAACTTATGATTAGATTATATACTCATAAATATTATATTATATATTATAAGCTTTCGAATTTACCTTCGAATTTTATACGTTGATGTCTTATTTAACTAATACAGAGAATGCCATCTCAAGAATCACAAGAATGTGTGATTTGATCGCAGTAACATAATTGCTTTCAATGTGGTTAAGTCCGCTTAGCGAATTCTTGATTAATTTTAAGCCAGAGAATAGGCGTTCCACGCTAACTTGCGTAGCTGTAACAGAAAGCACGACTTTTGAAATCGCATATAATTCTGGGAACTTTGTGGAGGATTCTGAACACCAGCTAAGAAAGTTTTCATGGATTCAAACACATTTAAGTGCGATATTGCTCGAGAGGATGAATTTGTCCAACCTCTATCTCTTACCATCTCTGAGATCTGTTTGTTCATAAGGACGTACGGACGGACATGGCTATACCGACTCGGCTGTTGATGCTGATCAAGAATATGTCTACTTTATAGGGTCAGAAATGATTCCTTCTCTCTGTTACAAGCTTTCGCACAAACTTAATATACTCTGTGTACCTTTGGTACAGAGTATAAAAACCGAAACAGTACCGGTACCAACGTTTCGGTTTTGTTCCGGTGGTATCGGTTCCAAAAATAACGGTAGACGGTTTTTGGTACTCAAAAGAAAATTTGTATCGGTTCCGGTTCCGGTACGTGATTTGAAACGGTTTATTTCGGTTAACGGTTCCGGTTCCGGTATTAAGCCCTGGTTTATTCCAAGAGCTGTTCAGCGCCATGATGGATTCCTTTAGTTGTAGACGAAGGTGCGCTGTAAATTTTCCATTTGAGGTCATGGTAACTCCAAGATACTTATAAGATGTTAATTTCTCTATCTCCGCACCGTTTAAGCTCCGTGTTTCCCCTTGAACTACACGTCCTCTGCAATCCCTAAACACCAGAACTTTTGACTTATCTGTGTTTATTTTCAGATTCCAAATTTTGCAGTACTCGTTAAGTTGATTTAGCATTTTTTGGAGTTTGGGTGCTGAATCAGCCAAGAGCACCATATCATCCGCGTATAGTATCGTATTTATATGCATGTTGCCAAATGAAATTTCTGCTGGTAATGCTTCAGCAAAGCGTTTATGTAGAGAGGAAATAGCAGCGGGCATAGCAAGCAGCTCTGCTTTACTCCTGTGTTACTTTGGAACCAGTCTGAAAGTTGTGACCCATCCCATACAGCTGCTTTATTTTCCTCATACATTTTCTGTATGACTCTCAGGACATCATACATTTTCTGTATGACTCTCAGGAACTTCGTCGATAGGCCCATATTGCTGAGTTTGTAAATAAGGCTAATTCTGTCGATTGTGTCAAAAGCCGCCTTTAAATCGATAAAGCTTACGTAAAGTTTCTTTTTCTCTTTAAGATGGGTTGAATCGATTGAGGACAATATAAAGATGGAATCGACTGTTGAAAAATCCTTTCTAAACCCAAACTGGTTCTCACTCAAAAGATTTTGTTCCACGACCCAATTTTCCAATCGCATGAGAAGCGTTGATGCAAACAGCTTTATGGTCGAATTGAGGAAAGATATGCCCCTATAGTTGCTCGCCTCTGTTCGTGTACCTTTTCTGTGAATGGGAAATATTACAGTCTTTTTGAAGCTATCTGGTATATCAGCGGAATCATAGATGGCATTAAAGGTGCGTGTAAGCTCTTCAACGAACGGGGTTTGCATGCTTGAAAAACTCTGCTGGTATGCGATCCTCGCCACGAGCTTTATTAACTTTAGCCTTTTTTATAGCTGCTTCCACCTCCGCCACATTGATGTCCGTATCCAAGAGACGGTGTTCTTTGTACGGCAGTCCAAACGGAAACTGTATCTCATTTTGGTCGACAGATAAAAGTTTCCAAAATGCAGCGCGAGCAGTTCATTTTTAGCTTTTATCGGTTTGTATGCCGCAGTACCGTTGAGTTTTCTATTCATAGTCCAGAATGATTTGCTGTCTTTGATGCTCGTGATTTCTATTTCCAGACTTCGGAAGTATTGCTGTTGCTTTTTTGTACATAAATCCTTATACAGTCGGTTTGCATTTTGATACTCCGTTTTTACTCTTTCTGAATTTTCTGCCTTCACCCGTCGTAGGAGCAGAAAAGAGTTTTTTCTTGCCGACTCGCATTGTTGATCAAACCATGGCTGGTTACACCTCGGTTTTCCCAAAGGCTTCATGCAGCGAGCGGCATTTTTGATGCATTTTGTAAGCTCATTTATGTCTGCTGGATTTTTTAAGCCTTGATATTGGACAACTTGGTTATTTTAATTCCTTTTGTATGTATCTTCCGATCGCTGGCGCCATACTAGCTTTGGAAGGAGGCAGTTGGGTTCCTTGGGTTGTTGCGATTCTTCTGCATGTATATGTGTTGTGATTGGTAAGTGGTCCGAGTACACAAGCGCTCCAATTTCTATATCCGTTACATATTTTTCCCAGCTGTAGCATATCACACATGCGATTGTCGAGCTGTTGAAGGGTTGTTTAAACAGGATGCACGCGCTTGTACCGGCTCCGTCTCGTCGGCAAGGGATGGGGGTTCATTTCTGGTCCAATTAAACAGGTGCTCGCATTAGTTATTTATACACAAATTAATATCACGTGCAAAAAAAAAATTTAACTCGAGATACTTCATCGGAACTATAGACCACAGAGGAGAATTAGAGACAGGAAAAGTTAAAATTCGTTTGTTCGCACACACACAAAGATTAATGCTGCTCTGATGTTGTAGCAACAAAGTACGCCCACCCTACCAAGATAAAATTTTATCAATTAACATATGTATGTGATCCCTGAAAAGAAAGTTTGACCTTCCTACTTCACCCTAAATGATCGACGCATGGCTCCGGATGGAAAAAACAACAACGTTTAGCACATCTTCATTTTAAGACATACATTTATTAATACTATCATTTTCAAAATTTTCATTCATAGTTCTGAGAAAAAAACTAACCCTTAAACAAGAGAGATAAACTATACGTAAACTAAAATAATTTATAAGACTAGTACTAGAGTTTATATTAAAATGAAAGAAAATTAATGATGTTATTATTCAAGCAAAAATAATCAAAAGAAACTTCCTCTTTAGAAGTAAATTGAATCTAATCTTCAAAAGCAGGGCATGGCAAAATTGAAATTAAAATTTTTATTGATTTTTTTTTTTTTTTGTGAATTCCCTTTGGATAAAAATTCTATGAATTTCTATCCTATTATCTTGCTTCTTAACTTGACTATATTTTTTTTTTATGCATTTCGGATAAAAATTGGCAATTTCTCTTTAATTTCTCATCATTTTTTTTTTTCTCTTTTTAAGGAATGGTATGGGAAACAATGCAGCAACTTGCACATGTCACTTAGTCAGTTATCCGTCCAACGGGGAAAGCGCTTTCTTCGTTGCGGCGGCAGCTGTAAATTCGTTTAAAACAAAAAAAAAACAAAATAGCAAAGGCAATAAGAATCGCTCACACAGCCACAAACAAAAATTTAAAAAAACTAAAGAGAACCAAATTTGGCCACTCTCTCGCGCTCACTGCAACAGTCTCCACTTTTGCCTTTATGCTTTAGCGCTTTAGCGGCATCACTTATTGCTCTCTCTCTTTTCACTCTTGGAGACGATTTCATGAGGCGAGAGGAACAACGGTAAACACACAAAAAAAATTGCGGGAAACTGCCAACTACAGCATAGACACGAAAAAAATTTACTTCTCCAACGGAAACTTGAAGAAGTTAAAAAGACATTTTTTTTCTCTTCACTCCCCCGACGCAGTCATTTTTAACGGCAACTCTCTTAAGCCCGAAAATTGACCTAGGCCAATAAATAAATTTCAACCACAATCTTGGACTAGGTGCCAAACCTGCAATGAGGTTTTAAAAGAAATGTTCACCAATAAATAAAAAAAACTCCTACTGCTAATTTGTCCTATGCGACCAACAAAAAACAATTAACGAAAACGGGCACTTACCCCTAAAGGCTTGGCAAATCGTTTAACGCCACTAAAAAAAACTTGAAGGTTTTCGCCACTTATAAAAAAAACTTAAAGGCTTTAGCACAAGCTCGTCTTGTCGAGATCACTACCCAAACGGGAAAGACTGCTGGACTGGCTGGTCAAACGCAAGAAACCTAATAGCATATGTAGATCAAAGTGAAGACTCGGCCTGTTAAAGAAAGCACTTCGAACTTTCTCTCTCATGCTCAGCTGGTTGCAGAACTGCCAAACAAGTGTTGCATCGGCCGCGACAAGATACATTACAAATCCCCCCTGCCAAAATCGCACTTTCGGGGAGGTTTACTCTACAAAAGGGTGATCCTATCTTGAAGCGCCATTCAGAACGGACACAATGTCACTGCTTTATATCCTATGCATGAAATTTGCCCAAAAACTTGCCCTGTAAATCTTCAAGCTGGTAATACGAATTTCCTAGTTTACTTTTTATTCGAGCCTTGATGAAAACTGGAGCTAACTTAGCATTAAAGCCACGAACAAAATTGCTCTGTTGAAAATTTCGCCGGTAAACTTCCTGACCCACGCTAAAGGATACCTCCCGACTATGCAGATTGTAGGTCTTTTCATTGCGCTCATGCTGCAATCTCATTACGTCGGTGGCAGTTTTGCGCATTATATCGAATGAATCGTCTCTGGAAAATTCTACAAGCCGATCTTCAAGCAAACCTAACTCTCTCTCCATAAATTGTAAGTGGAACCATGTGTTATCATTTGCTGACCAAAGGGTAGCCGGTAGGGACTGGAATTTATTGCACTATGTACAGTTGAGCGCAAGGCGCAGCATATGCTACTGATTTGTTCATCCCAATTTGTCTGATCAGGGTCTATATACGCTTTTATTGCAGCTATCACTGATCTATTTACCCTCTCAGATGCATTAGCCTGAGGAGCATAAGCAGCAGTGTAGGCGTGTTGGACACCATATTTTTGCAGAAGAGCATTAAACAAACTGGATTTGAATTGGACCCCATTGTCCGACACAACCACTTCTGGGACACCAAAACAGTGGAACAATTCTTGCTCCATATATGAAACAATAGCGTCTGCAGTTAGATGTTTTACTGGTTTCAAAAAAAGGAACTTTGTGAAATGATCCAGAACTATAAAAATTCCAACATTTCCTCCACGACTTCTGGGATATGGACCTAGGTAATCGACATAAAGTTTTTGGAAGAACCTCTGTGTCTCCCCTGATTTGGCCAGAGGAGGTCGTTAAGCTCTATTTGGATGCTTCTTACACTTGCATATTTCGCAATTGTTTATAAAAGTTTTCACATCCGTCACCAGCTTTAGCCAATAATAGTACCGTCTGAGTTTCTACAGAGTCTTGTTAATTCCACAGTGGGCAGCCAGTGGGTGCTCGTGAGCTGATTTCAAAACGTCTAGTATTAGACTTTTCGGGACCCAAAGCTTCCAGCATAAGTCATCCGCGATTTTCTCACCGGAGGCATGCTCAGTTCGTCGATAGATGTGTTTTCCCACTACTTTAACATCAGGCATCTGACCTTGGGTTTGCTCTATTTTGGTTTTTAGGGTCGAGTACTCCTCAGAGTCAAAATGCTCGGAGCCAAGATCGACTACACTGTCCGCCGCAGCAATCTCAGCACCCTCTTCTGTGAATACTCGCGAGAGCGCATCTGGAACCACGTTTTTGCTACCTTTTCGGTGCTGAATAGTAAAATCGAAACCCTGTAGTTTCAGCGCCCATCGAGCTAATCGGCTACTCAGGTCCGTTTGCGACATGAGCCATTTTAATGAGGCGTGATCTGTTATCACCGTAAAAGGGTGACCTTCCACATAAGCCCTGAATTTCTTTATGCTGAGTATTGCTGCCAAGCACTCTTTTTCCGTTACGGAATAGTTACGCTGGCATTTATTCAGCTTACGGGACATAAATGCTATAGGAATCGCATCCCCATCGGTATTCACCTGCATCAGGACACCCCCAACGCCTGTATGACTTGCGTCACAATGTATATAGAAGGGATCTGCATATTTTGGTGTGTGTAATACTGGTGCCTCACACATGGCCTTTTTGAGATCTTGAAACGCTTGTTCAGCGGCTTCTGACCAGCAAAATGTCCGTTTTTGCTTCAGTGTATCCGTCAATGGAGCAGCAATCGTGGCATAGTTCCTAATAAATTTGTGGTACCAGCCAGTCATCCCCAAGAAGCGCCGAACCTGCTTCACCGACTTAGGCGCTGGATATTCTTGTATGGCGGCTATTTTCTCCTTATCCATACTGATCCTTCCATGTCCCACTATGTGCCCTAAATAATGCACCTCGGGTACGCAAAATTTGCTTTTTTGGACATTTATAGTAAGCCCAGCTTCAGCCAATTTTGCGGCTATTTCCTTTAAAACCCTAATATGTCTCTCAAAGGTGTCTGAAACGATCAGCAGATCATCCAAATAGATGAAAACCTCATTTCTTAAAGACGCTGGAATGATGCGATCCATGAGTTTAGACATGGTCGCAGGGGCATTACTTAGGCCAAAGGGCATGACCTTAAATTGATACAGCGCTCGACCGGGAACGGTGAACGCCGTTTTATCTCGCGAGCTAGGTTCTATTGGAATCTGCCAATAGGCGTCTTTCAAATCTAGACTTGATATAAATTCCGCCTTTGGCAGCCGACTGATGATACCATCTATAATGGGCATTGGATATGCATCTTTTTTTGTATTCTCATTCACTTTTCGACAGTCAACGCAGAGGCGGACTTTACCGGGCTTGCGCACTAACACCACTGGAGATGACCATGCACTATCGGATTCTTCAATGACTCCGAGAGCCAGCATGCGGTCCAGCTCCTCATACATAAGCTTTTCTATTGCTGGAGAAACTGCATAATGGCGCTGCTTCACCGGTTTTGCCTCTCCAACATCAATATGATGTGAAAGTAAATTAGTCCTTCCCAATCCTTTCTCCGCGCAGGAAGGAAAGGATTGAATGGCTTTTGTTAAGTGCTTTTGTTGAATATCAGTCAACGGTCGTTGCTCGCTGATCAACTCTTTTTCGATTGCTTCAACATTGGTTCCTGGGAGTTTTGGGGACAGACCTACCGGTAATAGGTTGAATTCTGTCCAAAAGTCAATTCCCAAATATAAGCGTTGAGTCAGGGATGGCACTAGATATAAGGTCAGTCTTTTCCCAACTCCCAAATATTCCACAATAGTACGAATTCTACCAATAACGCCTTGTTTTTGACCATCAGCTGTCCTCACAGATGAAGTAATTGGCTTGTATCCTATATTGTTTTCAATAAACTCTTTGGCGAACTCTCCACCAATACAGCTTATTGATGCTCCAGTATCCATCAGTCCTGTCAACATTTTATCTAATATTTTTACTTCGGCATATGGCCTTAAGTCATGAGCTACTATGGCTGAAATCAGCGCTTTACGCTCCTGCCTTCTCCGTTTAAAAAACTCCATTTGACGAAGGTGAGAACGACCTCTCTTCCTATTACAAGGTTCCGGACTAATCTGGGGTTGAAGTGGTAAGTCAGAGAAGTTTAGTATATCTGGTGGGAAATATGTGGTTGATTTGGGACTTAATCCGTATTGGTCCCCTTCGATGCAACTTGTTTGCGTGCACTTTTCAATGGTGCACGCGACAGATTGTTTTTTGACCCGTTGCACTTCTGACACGCAGGTTTGTAGGTATCGGTTTGGCCACACCCGTAGCAAAATATACGTCGCTCAGCGACGCAGTCTTGATAGCGGTGACCGCTAGCCTGACAATTCCAACAGACTAAGTTGATCGCAGATACTTCGTTGTCGCTATTATCCGTTTCATTTTCAGACTGACAGATGACAGCTTGGATTTGCCTAAGTGGTGCCGGTCGGGGCGGCTTTTGTAACTGGTTGCGAGATACGGTTTGCATGAACAATTCCCGAGTTCTCACCAACTGGCGCAACTGCGCTATGCTACTAATGGACTCATATAGCAGTTCGTGCTGAATTTCTGGTTGCAGATTCGATCTCAAAGACTCTAGCAATGACGATTCCGATAATGGAATGGATAACTTGTCAGTCAAGGCTATAATGGCCTCATAAAACTGATCAAATGGCTCATTTTCCTCTTGTTTCCTTCGGTCAATGGCTGCTCGAACATTGACATCTGTTCTTTCGTCCTTAAATTGGACTAATAAAGCTGCACGCAAGTCTTCCCATACAATCTTCTTCACGCTTTTGTGGTAGCGCCAAAACCAATCGCTGGCACTGCCCTCGTACAGATTGCTAATATGGCGAGCAAGCAAAACCTTATCGTCGTTAAGCATTTGAAAAGTCAATGCCTCGACACGATATATAAAATCTTCAATAGACATGGAAGAACGACCAGAGAATCTCAGTTTCCAGTTAAAAAGAATTTGGCTGATACGATCAGGACGAATATCTACAGTCATTGGTGGAGCATCACTTGACCTATCGTCTGAAAGTGAGCTTAAGGGAGGGGTTTGCGATGCATTTGCTGCTTGGTCCGTAAGCTGAACTGTTGGTGCCTGTGCCTGCACCTGTGCCGGCAAATTAATCTCTCGGAACCCTCTAGCAATGGCTTGAGATAACATTTCGGTTTGCCTTAACGAGGTTTCTGACATCATCTCAGCTTGCCTTACAGATGCATTTGCTATAGCGTCAGCAATCGTCTGATGCAACTCACTGCTGCTGGGCGACGGTTCACGATACCCTCGATTTGTTTCCGTAAGCGGTAGGTCCCTATCTTGATTACCCAAATCGGTCATTTGTGGGTTTCCCTTGCTTGGATTCGGCATAGTATCGACTGTGAACTCTTGGGTGTTGGATGATTGACTAGACTCGTCAAGTAAGCTTAACACTGATGATTGTAGTGAACCTTTGCAAACCGGGCAGGTCTTTTTATTGCCTGCCTTGGTATTAAAACAAACTCTATGGAATGTATGACCACAGCTCGCAGATAACAACTGAGCTGTAAACTCAACCCTGCTGAGACAAATATAGCACTCTGGGCTACTAACTCCAGCGGTGTTTAGATTTTCGCAACTGTGACTCACTGGCATCGCCCTTTTTATTTACTTCTCCAAGTTCGCTCAACGTGGCGATCAAGATAGAGAACAGTGAGAAAGGAGACAGATTTAAAATGCTAGTCTAAATACTAACAAGTAATTTGTATAAGGTTGGTTAAGACAAAAAAAGAAATCAATCATTATTTTCCGGAGACCATGCGTTCGAAACTAATAAGGTGAAGCTAATTTAATTAATTAATCTTTGGTGGGCAACAAACAAACTAAGAGAGAACGGAACACTTTTGGGGATCTTGTTGCTAAATAGTTGAAGCGGTAGACAACAGCTTATCGCCATTCAACCTAAGCTCCTATACCTTAGCTACAATCTTCTCCCAACTTTTACTTTTCACCGCTTTTTGTAACTATTATATCCACTGATGAGCGATAGACTGAATACTTCTAACTCGATTAAGGACAAGCAAAAAAATTACAAAAAGGGTGGACGATTTCCGTTGAGTTAAGGAGTTAGATAATTTAAATTTTTAGAAAAAAAATTAAAATGAAATGAGTAGAAGTTTGTTCTATAATGATTTAGTAATGCCCTTATATAGAAAGTAACACTCTCCGAAAATCATTGGAACGATGACTTGCTTGACCGTTACTTGAGCGGCGGTAGTAGCTCAAGGCCATCAGAAATCCTTACTCCAGCTTAAAAGTCTTAAGTCAAAGCAGAGCCACCAAAAATAGAACTGAATTATATCATTAAGCTTTGGTGTATGAATTATTTTGAAATTCAACCATTTCCAGAAAGCTTTAATGACCCAATTCAATAGAAAAGAAACCTTGTTGTACTCCGAAATAGCCGGATATTATGCTATGATGAAGCTATAACTCAATCCAGGATACTTGAAGAAGACAACTACCCAAAGATAGAATGAAGAAGAAATTTAAAAATATGTAAAGGTCCTAGTTCCCGATAAAGAAATTTGAATGTCTGATGGAGACGACATTCTTAATATGAATATGTCGGGGCTTGACGGTCGGTTCATTTAATTGTTGAATTCAATCAGTTTTTTAATGAACATCGGGCCCCTAAATATGGGCGCCAAATAGGTATATATATAACTATAATTAACTGTAGCATATCACACATGCGATTGTCGAGCGGTTGAAGGGTTGTTTAAATAGGATGCACGCGCTTGTACCGGCTCCGTCTCGTCGGCAAGGGATGGGGGATTCATTTCTGGTCCAATTAAACAGGTGCTCGCATTAGTTATTTATACACAAATTAATATCACGTGCAAAAAAAAGATTAACTAGAGATACTTCATTGGAACTATAGACCACAGAGGAGACTTAGAGACAGGAAAAGTTAAAATTCGTTTGTTCGCACACACACAAAGATTAATGCTGCTCTGATGTTGTAGCAACAAAGTACGCCCACCCTACCAAGATCACATTTGACCAAATAACATTTATATGTGATTCCTGAAAAGAAAGTTTGACCTTCCTACTTCACCCTAATTGATCGACGCGTGGCTCCGGAAAAACAACAACGTTTAGCACATCTTCATTTTAAGACATATATTTATTAATACTAACATTTTTAAAATTTTCATTCATAGTTCTGAGAAAAAAAACTAACCCTTAAACAAGAGAGATAAACTATACGTAAACTAAAATAATTTATAAGACTAGTACTAGAGTTTATATTAAAATGAAAGAAAATTAATGATGTTATTATTCAAGCAAAAGTAATCAAAAGAAACTTCCTCTTTAGAAGTAAATTAAATCTAATCTTCAAAAGCAGGGCATGGCAAAATTGAAATTAAAATTTTTATTTATTTTTTTTTTTGTGTATTCCCTTTGGATAAAAATTCTTTGAATTCCTATCCTATTATCTTGCTTCTTAACTTGAATATATTTTTTATACTCTGTACCGAAAGGTACATAGAATATATTAAGTTTGTGCAAAAGTATGTAACAGGGAGAAGGAATCGTTTCCGACCCTATAAAGTATAATATATTCTTGATCAGCATCAACAGCCGATTCGATATAGCCATGTCCGTCTGTCCGTCCGTCCGTCCGTCCGTATGAACGAAGAGATCTCAGAGATGGTAAGAGATAGAGGTTTGACATGTATGGGGCAGATATTTCTTGATACTTGCAGGCAGATCAAGTTTATTTTCAATTTTTGCCACGCCCCCTCCCGCACCCCGGAATTCGGAAAAAAGTCATATCTCCTACAGTTTTGAAGATAGATCGTTCGTTCCTTCTAGAGATACCTTGTAAACAAAATTATTTATCGATTTGCTGAAGGAATGATAAAGATCGGATGAACGATACTCAAGTTATGGGCAAAAAACGGCCAGTAAACACCCACCACCCCCCACCCATCACTACAGCATTCTATTGAACGGCAATCTTAGTGAGAGAGAGAGAGAAAGAGAGAGAGAGAGAGTGAAAGACGTTAAGGGTACAGAGTATGTTATAGTCGGGTTTGACCGACTTTCTTTCTTGTTTTATTATGCATTTCGGATAAAAATTGGCAATTTCTCTTTAATTTCTCATCATTTTTTTTCTTTTTATGGAATGGTATGGGAAACAATGCAGCAACTTGCACATGTATATAGATCACTTACTCAGTTATCCGTCCAACGGGGAAAGCGCTTTCTTAGTTGCGGCGGCAGCTGTAAATTCGCTTAAAACAAAAAAAAAAAGCAAAATGGCAAAGGCACTAAGAATCGCTCACAGAGCCACAAAAAAAAATAAAAAAAACTAAAGAGAACCAAAGTTGGCCACTTTCTCGCGCTCACTGCAACAGTCTCCACTTTTGCCTTTATGCTTTAGCGGCATCACTTATTGCTCTCTCTCTCTTTTCACTCTTGGAGACGATTTCATGAGGCGAGAGGAACAACGGTAAACACACAGAAAAAAATTGCGGGAAAACTGCCAACTACAGCATAGACACAAAAAAAATTTTACTTCTCCAACGGGAACTTGAAGAAGTTAAAAAGAGATCACCTGCAACTCGCTTTTTCAGATTATTAGATTATTAACAACATTGCGTTACCGACTTGATTAATTTTATAAGGGGATAACTACGTTTTACTCTTCTCTTAACCTATCTTTTCTCCGATTGGGTTTCCGCTTTTAGGCTCCACTGTAGCATTAAGACCCTTTCTCTAACACTCTGGCACCTAAGGCAATTAAACTGCTTATCGTTGCACCTGACGTCACACGCCGCGTTTGTACGAGCTTCCTTGTTCGACCGTACGCCAAGCCAGCTCAAATGGACTACCGCTCTCGGTGTATGTACCACTGGCCCTGCACTCTGTTTCTCCTCTCTCTCTCTCTGAAGGCAGCTGGGTGAAGCACAAGCGCCGCTTAGCAGAAAGAAAAAAATTGCGTAGAGAACGGAATGCGCGGATAGGTTTTTTTTTTCTCTTCACTCCCCCGACGCAGTCTTTTTTAACGGCAACTCTCTTAAGCCCGAAACTTGACCTAGGCCAATAAATAAATTGCAATTACAATCTTGGACTAGGTGCCAAACCTGCAATGAGGTTTTAAAAGAAATTTTCACCAATAAATAAAAAAAACTCCTACTGCTTATTTGTCCTATGCGACCAAAAAAAAAAAAAAAAATTAACGAAAACGGGCACTTACCCCTAAAGGCATGGCAAATCGTTTGCTAACCGAATTTCCCTTGGGTATGGCTGCGCAGGGTGATCAACATCCAATCACTTCGCGACGTTAGGGATACTTTTTTCCCTTAGTTTAACGCCACTAAAAAAACTTTAAGGTTTTCGCCACTTATAAAAAAACTTAAAGGCTTTAGCACAAGCCCGACTTGTCGAGATCACTACCCAAACGGGAAAGACTGCTGGACTGGCTGGTCAAACGCAAGAAACCTAATAGCATATGTAGATCAAAGTGAAGCTTACATTTTCGAAGGGTCGGTGGACTCGGCCTGTTAAAGAAAGCACTTCGAACTTTCTCTCTCATGCTCAGCTGGTTGCAGAACTGGCAAACAAGTGTTGCCTGCTTTCCGGCTGAATATAAATTTCAGAATCGGCCGCGACAAGATACATTACACAGCCTTCCCCTATTGCGCAGTAGTCGATGGTTGAACAGGCCTTTCCCCTAATAAAAGTGAAGTCCCCTTTTACATCGCTCTTCGTTCTACCGTTTAGAATGGTTAAGTCCAGGCATTCACACATATCTTCGAAAAGGCGCCGTTTTCGGTCCAACTTGCCATCCTAGGCTTTTCTTTCAACTGAGGCGTATCTGCTCGCCTCACATTTAATCGACGTCTGCTCTGTACCAATCCTTGCGTTGCAATCTCCAATAAGCATAATGTTTCTAATATCCAGTTCCATTAGTTGGTCGTTCAGCTGTTCGAAACTAGCATCCCAGTTATTGCAGTTTAGGTAGAGAGGCACAATTACCAGGGTTTCTGATCCAAACTTTAGTTTTATAATCGTTTGTCCGTTTACTGTGTCGAAATCCATGTTAACGTTGTGGCGTGCAGTTTTTCGAATTCCAAAGAGACATCCGCCCGAAGCTCTAGCCCTGATATGTTGTTTGACAAAATTTTTAGACTTACTGTGCTATTTTGATTATTTTGTATGCTATTTATATGACTGACGGCATTAATATTAAAATTTACAATTTGCTTTGGAGATTAATTGGCTACACT
>JBAMBO010002478.1:0-15565 GCA_037044535.1 Lordiphosa magnipectinata | reverse complement strand
ACAGCTGCGGCAAAAATAATAGCACCATGACATACATTTTTCTTTATTGATCATTTGTTTAATAACTATTCATATATTTAACTTGTTTAAGGCTTTTATTTTTACTTTAGGCTCTAATTTATCGAAATACAATGCAAGTGTCGTCGATAATAACATGAAATTTAAATATTTACATTAAGAATGTGAACGTTGAACATTTTAGGCGGCAACAAAAATAGCACTACTTAAGCTCCTTCTTTAGCTCAGTAGCCGGCTTAAAGGGGGCCTTCTTGCACTCGCGAACCAGTCTGTTCACCAGCAAATTAGACATTGCGACTTTTCTACCGCGTGTTTCTGGTTTATTTTTATAATTTAAGGCATTACTAATCATTTTATTGGAGCAACCGACGATTTGCCAAACCTGAGCGTAGGTGTTGCCTTCCTCGATAAGCTTTTTAATGATTTCCCTCTTTTCGTCACTACAATGCTTTCCGCGACCCATAATTAATAATTTTTTTGAACTTAATGATAGTGTGGCGACTCGACTTTGCAATACGACGCATTTACTGTCCGCAGACACAACAACAATCATCATGTCGGCGAAGACCTGCAGTCTGTTCCTCGGAATCTCAAAAAATCCGTTATCAGTGCTATTTTTTTTGCCGCTCTGTTTTGCACTTCGTTTGATGAGATGCCTTATACAGAAAAAACCGTTAGCAAATTGAGCATTAACACATTACTCTCAGAGAAATCACATGTAAGCCTATACTGTACAACAAAATTATTAAACCAATTACAAAAAAAACAAAAGATGTATTGCATCAAAGAATTTTATATGACGCAGTGCTATTATTTTTGCCGCAACTGTATGTATCCTTGTTTAAGATTCGGCTAACAATATGTAAGTATGCGACAAACTATATGTGCTATCTCGTTGTCTCTCGCACTAACTCTCTCTCTGATCATGCTAAAGGATAGAGCACGATAGCATCCCTGCAGGGAAAGTGTCTAGTTTACAACCAGAAATATACCTGTCTCTAAAAACTTGCAACTGGTTGCACTTCCTATCCAAATCAATGTATTGAAGGCGTCCATTTTACACAGACATGTCATAGGTATGTGACATTTGTCCCCGGCAGCAGCCATTTGCAACCAGTTTAATGCCAGATAGCATAGGCATGTGACATTTGTCCCCGGCAGCAGCCATTTGCAACCAGTTTAATGCCACTTCACCTTTGAATGTTCCTTATGACAGTCTGTTTATGTCGCTGCTCAGTATAAAAGTACATCGAAATCGGTCAATCAACTCACTCATCACCAATTCGTTTGCAACTGGTTAAAGTTCAATTGGATTACAACTAGCTTAAATTAGTATTTCAAACCAACATTTCTTCGAAAGCTAATATTTGTTGTTGCCCAACTCACCCGAATCTAGCTATTTTGCTACCAGTTATATTGTACTAGCATTCCAACTAGGTGTAGGACACTTTTCTTTTGTTACTAGTTGACCATTTCTCTGCAGGGATTCTGCAACCTTTTCAACTTACATTTTTAGATTTTGGTCTTCGAATAACACTAATTTTAAGACCGGTTGACTGACTTGGGCCTGTTATGGGGTTGCTGTCAGACCGATCAGTGTTATGTGCTCAGCCATTTAATAGTAAGTGGGATAACAGAACACATTCGGTTGAAGGAAGAACGAGATCTTTTTTTTTTCTGTCAGAGCAGAGCACACTCAAAACTAGGGTTGAGTTATTTATGAGCTATAGTTCATAGAGACAGACGGACAGGGCTATATCGACTCTGCTGTTGATGCTGATATATACAGCTGTGTTCATGAAAATAGTAGTGCAGCTCAGTTCTAAATACTGCGCTGAAAATTTTAATGATAAATCAATATTTTAAATACAAAAAAAAAGACTAACAATTTTAATATACATATTTGAATTAATATCCATGTAATTTGGTATTAAAAACTAAGGTTTATTTGCCTGGACGGCTTAAACCAAAAAATATAATAAAATTTTGTTGTTCATGAAAATACTAGTAACTACAAAAAGGAAAAACAAACTGTATAACTTTATTCAAAATTGATTTAACAGGTTCTCAATATTGAAAAATTTCTAGTATCTAGTTGTATATATAAAGGATATATCCTTTATTTTTAATAACAGCTTCGCACCGGCGGGGCATGGAATCGATAAGGTCCTGACAACGCTTCAAGGGAATTTGAGATCAAAGCTTTCCGAACCACTTGCCAAAGCTGTGCTTTGTTTGAAGGATTTGCAGTTGGCACAACCCGTTTTACAACTCCCCATAAGTTTTCTATTGGATTAAGATCTGGGGACTGAGCCATTGCATCACATTGATCTTCTTTTTTAGGCATTTTCCAACTGGCATATGGTGTCATTGTGTTTTTATACCCTTGCAAAGGGTATTAAAATTTTGCCCAGAAGTTTGCAACGCATAGAAATATTCATTTCGGACCGCATAAACTATATATATTCTTGATCAGGGCGACGAGCTGAGTCGATTGAGCTTTGTCCGTTCGTCTGTCTGTCTGTCTGTCTGTCTGTCTGTCTGTCTGTCTGTCTGTCCGTCTGTCTGTCTGTCTGTCCGTCTGTCTGTCCGTCTGTTTCTACGCAAACTAGTGTCTCAGTTTTAAAGCTATCGAGCTGAAATTTTGCACAGAGTCTTCTTTTTACTGCACGCTGCTAATATGTCGGAACCGACCGGATCGGATGACTATATCTTATAGCTGCCATACGAACCATCGGTCAAAATATGGGTCTTAGAGAGAAACACTTTTTTGTTCTTAATGTTAGCGTTCCCAAACACGGTCATTATTAATATTATATGCTTTCAAACAGATTTGCAAACTTTGGTCAAAATCGGATGACCATATCTTATAGCTGCCATAGGACCGATCGGTCGGAAAATGGGTCTTAGTGAGAAAAACTTGTTTGTTTTCAATTTTATCGTTCTTAAACTTGGCGATTGTTAATTTGATATGATTTCAAAATGATTCGCGAAATTTGGTCGAAATCAGATGTTCATCTGACGGAAAATGGATTTTAGTTACAAAAGTTTTTGATTTTTATCTAAGCGTTCTTAAACTCTGTCATTTCAAAAACAGCGTTTGCAAGGGTATAAAAACTTCGGCACAGACGAAGTTAGCTTGGCCTTCTCGTTTAGTATGTCAACATAAACATGTTTGTACATAATACCATTTATCATACGGATAGGACCAACGCCATTGTAAGAAAAGCAAGTCCATATCATTATACTTAGGCCACCATGTTTATCTGTCTTCTTGGTGTACCTAGGATTATATTCTGTGTTTGATGAACGTCGTACCTACTGCCAAGAGCCTGTTCCAGACCAGATGAGTATTTGCAAATCTAAGTCGTCCTTCCACATGCTTCCGAGTCAAAAGGGGTACCTTTCTAGGACTTCTGGCATTTAAATTATGCCCAATTAGACGATGACGGACTGTAGCACCACTGACCGACAGATTTTGATAATTTTTCTCTCATTTTATCTCATTTAACTCTAGTGGCTGCTGACGGCCGAATCTTGCTTAAAGCGCATAATGCGTCTTTCTCCCACAGCGGTTGTTTTGCGTTTCCCACCACGATTTTCTGTCTTTTTCATAATTAATCGCGTTAAATATCATTGTAGGTGTGCAGACAACAATATTTTCAATTTCATTGTATGTTTTGGCTTTTTGCTAACTAACTCTATTAAATCTCTTTTCTCAGCCGTGCAATGCTTTCCTCTGTACACTTACTATTGACGTTTTTTATTGTACTAATCAATTATTATAATTGTTTTACAACCACTCACACCGAGCACTACTATTTTAATGAACAGCTAAAATTTCAAATTGTCATCAAAAACTTACCCAAACCAATGCAAAACTAACAGGATCTTATCGCTATTCTCCATGCTATTCTTAGAAAAATATGAACACGTGTTCAATTTGCAATGTTCAGTATGTCGAAACACGAATATTTAATGTTGTTAGGTGCTGCACTACTATTTACTATATACTTTATATGGTCGGAAATGATTCCTTCTTCATGTTACATACATTTGCACGATTTTAGAATACCCTTTTTACTCTACCTGCGAAAAAAAAAATATAAAAATAATTTTCGCACATTTTTATTACCCAATTATTTAGCACAAAAAATATTACTGAAATTTTTGGTGCGATATCTGGTTCGGTATAATCTTACATTAAATTTAAATGCAATTTATGTGACTAATATTCAAAACAATATGGGCATTTCCACAGAAATGTCAACCGCAGCCAATAATTTTAAAGTGGGTAAAACCACTATGATTTATCAAATTTTCAGGGGGAAAACAGTCAAATTGAACTCATGAAAGCCAATGTTACATGTGTATACATATCCCATTTCAAAATATTCGGATTTACGAACGGAATTTTGCACTTTTTTTTTTTGATAAAAGCGCCTTTAGATTTCTTTTACTTTTGCTATCTACAATTTTTCTGAGGGTACAAATGGTCAAAAAAGAATGCAGAAGAAACCACGAGAAACTATGTGATTGCAATAAACTTTAAGTTTTTTCTTCGCATTATAATGGAAACCATATAAAAAGTATGATGGAACAAAATGTCGCATGCGACATGTTGCGTTTGACTGTGATTAAAATTAAATCAAAAATTAAGTACTTAATATTTTTGAATCAAACATATAGATAAATATATCAATGCATAAAATCTTATAATTAGTCGCATTAAAATATTCCTTCAGGTTCCGCTGAAATCAGTGTTTGAACTGTTTGCCTCGAAAGCGACTTCTGTTTTTGTCGCATGCGAATGCATTGGTTTTTCGTAATTATCTTGATCACCTATTATAGTGTTAATATAATATGTAAAAATAATGTTTTGACATATGTTTATCTTCACTTTGAATGCTTACGAATGTAGTATTCGACATTTGAGAAATGCGCATATTCAGAATTTCTGTACTTTTGATTAAAGAAAATGAATTTTAAGGCCCTATCAACTGAGAATTCATTCGATGTTTACTGATAAGACAGAGCGCAGTAGCTTTAAATTGTTTCATGTTTGATTTAGTCGGTTCTCCATTATTATTTGAAACGCTTTGGTTAACAAAACTAAGCTTATTGTTTATTTATTTTTTTTTTTTTTTGAAGCAACAAGGAGTGATTTATTTATTTAAGTTTAAGTTTGACAAGGTTCTGTCAACATTGCAGGGGTCGCTTAAAAAATGACAGTAAATTATTTCTTACATCTAACACAGAAGAGTGAGCAGAGAAAAGATGGTAATACATATTATAGTTAAGACACAAATTTCGGAAAGGTTCATAGTTAGCATAATTTGTTAGGCAGGGCTGTAGATAGATCGGAGAGAAATTTCTGGTAAGACGCAAAGGAACAGCAAGATTTATTTGGCTTAACAGAGCGCAAGAGTCAATATCACCTGATAAGAGTTTGTGAATGAAAAGCACACAATGGCAAGTACGGCGGTTCTTAAGAGATGGAAGATCGATTAAGAGTAGTCGATGCTCGTATGATGGAAGATGGATGGTGGGATCCCAGTTGAGGCCACGGAGGGCAAAAATTAAAAACTGTTTTTGAATCAATTCAAGTTGGTCCTGATATTTTTGGTAATGCGGTGACCAAACACACGACCCATATTCAAGTATTGGTCGAACTAGAGAGACGTATAAATGTTTAGTGAGATACGGATCGTTAAATTCCTTGGACCATCTTTGGATAAACCCAAGAACACCCATAGCTTTATTAGAGATGATAGAGACATGTCTATTAAAGCTTAACTTGGGGACAAAGCGGACGCCTAAATCATCAACCTCGTAAATGCGTTCAAGAGGATTGTCATCAATCGAAAAGTCGTATAAATACGGCTGTGTTCGATGGAAAGTCATACATTTACACTTTTCAGCGTTAAGTGGGAGGTAATTAACCGAACACCATGTATGCAGAAAGTTTAAGTCCAATTGAAGAAAGAGAGGTGACAACGGGTCCTTATAGGACAAGCAGAGTTTTACGTCATCAGCGTACATCAAAGCATGCGAATGAAGCAGGACTTGAGGGATATCGTTAATGAACAGATTAAAAAGTAGAGGTCCAAGATGACTACCCTGAGGTACCCCAGAGAGTACGCTGATGGAAAGCCTTGCTAAAATCGGTATAAATTACATCAGTCTGCAGTTTATTAATAAAACCCCTATTCACAATAGAAGTAAACTCAAGCAGGTTTGTAGAAACAGAACGCTTTTTCATAAAGCCGTGCTGAGGTTGCGAAATAATTGAGCGACAAGAGTACTGTATTTGAGATGTAATGAGCATTTCAAAAAGTTTAGGAATGTCAGATAGTTTTGAGATACACCTGTAATTTGTTACTGACGATTTAGACCCTTTTTTATGAATAGGAATGACAAAAGATTCCTTCCAATCGTTGGGAAACTCACCTAGTTCAAGAGATAAGTTAAACAACCTTAAAAGCGGGAAGCATAAAGAATTTGCACAATTTTTAAGCACACAGCTTGGTACATAGTCAGGTCCAGGAGTATAAGATGTTTTAATCGAACGAATACCCGAAAGCAGACTCTCTAAATCCAAAACAGGTGGATGGATGCTGTTAGAGTGGGTAATAGGATAGGGATACGGATTAATGGTACCAAAACTAGTCGATGAAGCGGAATAGCAACGCTGAAAAAATGCTGCGAATAAATTGGCGATGTCAGCATCATTACTAGCAGTCACGTTATCGAGCGAAAGCGATGGAGGAAATTGAGAATTTTGCGTTTGGAGTTAACGAAGTTATAGAACTTTTTGGGGTTTTGCTGAAAGCTTATCTTGCAGCTCAGCAGATAATTATTGTAGCATTCTGAATTATGCAGCAAAAACTTTGAACGGGCCACTGAATATCTAGAGAAATCTAACTGAGAACCGGATTTCTTAAATTTTTTATACAGGCGAGATTTTATATTTTTCAAATTAGACAAGCTTTTTTCGTAAACCATGGGGAAGAGCGCGTGCGAGAGGTAGTGTACGAAACTGGTACATGAGCTTTGATTACATTATAAATAGCCTCATGGAATGACTTGGTGGCTTCCTCAATATGTCGACATGTATCAAGAAAGGACCAATCGCACGTTGACAGTGCATTGTTCAGGGATGTAAAATTTACATTACGAAAGCAATAAGATTGACTTCGCTGGGTTGAGATCTCAGCGCAGTTAGGCGTTTCAAGTTCAAAGCTAAGCTCAATAGTAGGGTGATAAACATCCTCCGGTTGAGAAAATGGTGGTACCCTCGATACATCAGAGTTGGAGATGTCACTGACAAATACAAGATCAAGTGTCCTGCTCATGCTATTCATGATAGAATTTTTCTGTCCAAGAGACAGCTCGGACATTAAATCGGCAAATTCGTGTTGGATAGATGGAAAAAGTTCGTCGGAATTATCAAAAGATGACCAGGATATGTGAGGAATATTAAAGTCCCCAACGACAACTAAACGATCACGGTCATTTAATAGAGATGCGATATGTCGAATTCGTTCAGCGTGAGTTAGATAAACCGCGAGCTCAGATGCGGGAGGGATGTACGAACAAGTGATAAATAATTTTGAGTCGTGTGTTTGAATTTCAACAGCAACAAATTCAATGTCAAGAGATGATTCACAGGGAATTAGCTGAGATGGCCAGATTGCATCAACAGCGACGAGAACCCCACCGCCACGACGAGTTGGGCGATCGCACCTATATATAACATACTTGTCAATAAGGATCTCGAAATTGACAAGTATGTTATATATAGGTGCGATCGCCCAACTCGTCGTGGCGGTGGGGCTCTCGTCGCTGTTGATGCAATCTGGCCATCTCAGCTAATTCCCTGTGAATCATCTCTTGACATTGAATTTGTTGCTGTTGAAATTCAAACACACGACTCAAAATTATTTATCACTTGTTCGTACATCCCTCCCGCATCTGAGCTCGCGGTTTATCTAACTCACGCTGAACGAATTCGACATATCGCATCTCTATTAAATGACCGTAATAGTTTAGTTGTCGTTGGGGACTTTAATATTCCTCACATATCCTGGTCATTTTTGATATTCCGACGAACTTTTTTTCCATCTATCCAACACGAATTTGCCGATTTAATGTCCGAGTCTGTCTCTTGGACAGAAAAATTCTATCATGAATAGCATGAGCAGGACACTTGATCTTGTATTTGTCAGTGACATCTCCAACTCTGATGTATCGAGGGTACCACCATTTTCTCAACCGGAGGATGTTTATCACCCTACTATTGAGCTTAGCTTTGAACTTGAAACGCCTAACTGCGCTGAGATCTCAACCCAGCGAAGTCAATCTTATTGCTTTCGTAATGTAAATTTTACATCCCTGAACAATGCACTGTCAACGTGCGATTGGTCCTTTCTTGATACATGTCGACATATTGAGGAAGCCACCAAGTCATTCCATGAGGCTATTTATAATGTAATCAAAGCTCATGTACCAGTTTCGTACACTACCTCTCGCACGCGCTCTTCCCCATGGTTTACGAAAAGCTTGTCTAATTTGAAAAATATAAAATCTCGCCTGTATAAAAAATTTAAGAACTCCGGTTCTCAGTTAGATTTCTCTAGATATTCAGTGGCCCGTTCAAAGTTTTTGCTGCATAATTCAGAATGCTACAATAATTATCTGCTGAGCTGCAAGATAAGCTTTCAGCAAAACCCCAAAAAGTTCTATAACTTCGTTAACTCCAAACGCAAATCTTCTCAATTTCCTCCATCGCTTTCGCTCGATAACGTGACTGCTAGTAATGATGCTGACATCGCCAATTTATTCGCAGCATTTTTTCAGCGTTGCTATTCCGCTTCATCGACTAGTTTTGGTACCATTAATCCGTATCCCTATCCTATTACCCACTCTAACAGCATCCATCCACCTGTTTTGGATTTAGAGAGTCTGCTTTCGGGTATTCGTTCGATTAAAACATCTTATACTCCTGGACCTGACTATGTACCAAGCTGTGTGCTTAAAAATTGTGCAAATTCTTTATGCTTCCCGCTTTTAAGGTTGTTTAACTTATCTCTTGAACTAGGTGAGTTTCCCAACGATTGGAAGGAATCTTTTGTCATTCCTATTCATAAAAATGATCCCAGTAACAAATTACAGGTGTATCTCAAAACTATCTGACATTCCTAAACTTTTTGAAATGCTCATTACATCTCAAATACAGTACTCTTGTCGCTCAATTATTTCGCAACCTCAGCACGGCTTTATGAAAAAGCGTTCTGTTTCTACAAACCTGCTTGAGTTTACTTCTATTGTGAATAGGGGTTTTATTAATAAACTGCAGACTGATGTAATTTATACCGATTTTAGCAAGGCTTTCCATCAGCGTACTCTCTGGGGTACCTCAGGGTAGTCATCTTGGACCTCTACTTTTTAATCTGTTATCAACGACATCCCTCAAGTCCTGCTTCATTCGCATGCTTTGATGTACGCTGATGACTAAAACTCTGCTTGTCCTATAAGGACCCGTTGTCACCTCTCTTTCTTCAATTGGACTTAAACTTTCTGCATACATGGTGTTCGGTTAATTACCTCCCACTTAACGCTGAAAATGTAAATGTATGACTTTCCATCGAACACAGCCGTATTTATACGACTTTTCGATTGATGACAATCCTCTTGAACGCATTTTACGAGGTTGATGATTTGGCGGCTTGATCCCCAAGTTAAGCTTTAATAGACATGTCTCTATCATCTCTAATAAAGCTATGGGTGTTCTTGGGTTTATCCAAAGATGGTCCAAGGAATTTAACGATCCGTATCTCACTAAACATTTATACGTCTCTCTAGTTCAACCAATACTTGAATATGGGTCGTGTGTTTGGTCACCGCATTACCAAAAATATCAGGACCAACTTGAATTGATTCAAAAACAGTTTTTAATTTTTGCCCTCCGTGGCCTCAACTGGGATCCCACCATCCATCTTCCATCATACGAGCATCGACTACTCTTAATCGATCTTCCATCTCTTAAGAACCGCCGTACTTGCCATTGTGTGCTTTTCATTCACAAACTCTTATCAGGTGATATTGACTCTTGCGCTCTGTTAAGCCAAATAAATCTTGCTGTTCCTTTGCGTCTTACCAGAAATTTCTCTCCGATCTATCTACAGCCTTGCCTAACAAATTATCTAACTATGAACCTTTCCGAAATTTGTGTCTTAACTATAATATGTATTACCATCTTTTCTCTGCTCACTCTTCTGTGTTAGATGTAAGAAATAATTTACTGTCATTTTTTAAGCAACCCCTGCAATGTTGACAGAACCTTGTCAAACTTAAACTTAAATAAATAAATCACTCCTTGTTGCTTCAAAAAAAAAAAAAAATAAATAAACAATAAGCTTAGTTTTGTTAACTCAAATAATAATAAGAAATCGACTAAATCAAACATGAAACAATTTAAAGCTGCTGCGCTCTGTCTTATCAGTAAACATCGAATGAATTCTCAGTTGATAGGGCCTTAAAATTCATTTTCTTTAATCAAAAGTACAGAAATTCTGAATATGCGCATTTCTCAAATGTCGAATACTACATTCGTAAGCATTCAAAGTGAAGATAAACATATGTCAAAACATTATTTTTACATATTATATTAACACTATAATAGGTGATCAAGATAATTACGAAAAACCAATGCATTCGCATGCGACAAAAACAGAAGTCGCTTTCGAGGCAAACAGTTCAAACACTGATTTCAGCGGAACCTGAAGGAATATTTTAATGCGACTAATTATAAGATTTTATGCATTGATATATTTATCTATATGTTTGATTCAAAAATATTAAGTACTTAATTTTTGATTTAATTTTAATCACAGTCAAACGCAACATGTCGCATGCGACATTTTGTTCCATCATACTTTTTATATGGTTTCCATTATAATGCGAAGAAAAAACTTAAAGTTTATTGCAATCACATAGTTTCTCATGGTTTCTTCTGCATTCTTTTTTGACCATTTGTACCCTCAGAAAAATTGTAGATAGCAAAAGTAAAAGAAATCTAAAGGCGCTTTTATCAAAAAAAAAAGTGCAAAATTCCGTTCGTAAATCCGAATATTTTGAAATGGGATATGTATACACATGTAACATTGGCTTTCATGAGTTCAATTTGACTGTTTTCCCCCTGAAAATTTGATAAATCATAGTGGTTTTACCCACTTTAAAATTATTGGCTGCGGTTGACATTTCTGTGGAAATGCCCATATTGTTTTGAATATTAGTCACATAAATTGCATTTAAATTTAATGTAAGATTATACCGAACCAGATATCGCACCAAAAATTTCAGTAATATTTTTTGTGCTAAATAATTGGGTAATAAAAATGTGCGAAAATTATTTTTATATTTTTTTTTTCGCAGGTAGAGTAAAAAGGGTATTCTAAAATCGTGCAAATGTATGTAACATGAAGAAGGAATCATTTCCGACCATATAAAGTATATAGTAAATAGTAGTGCAGCACCTAACAACATTAAATATTCGTGTTTCGACATACTGAACATTGCAAATTGAACACGTGTTCATATTTTTCTAAGAATAGCATGGAGAATAGCGATAAGATCCTGTTAGTTTTGCATTGGTTTGGGTAAGTTTTTGATGACAATTTGAAATTTTAGCTGTTCATTAAAATAGTAGTGCTCGGTGTGAGTGGTTGTAAAACAATTATAATAATTGATTAGTACAATAAAAAACGTCAATAGTAAGTGTACAGAGGAAAGCATTGCACGGCTGAGAAAAGAGATTTAATAGAGTTAGTTAGCAAAAAGCCAAAACATACAATGAAATTGAAAATATTGTTGTCTGCACACCTACAATGATATTTAACGCGATTAATTATGAAAAAGACAGAAAATCGTGGTGGGAAACGCAAAACAACCGCTGTGGGAGAAAGACGCATTATGCGCTTTAAGCAAGATTCGGCCGTCAGCAGCCACTAGAGTTAAATGAGATAAAATGAGAGAAAAATTATCAAAATCTGTCGGTCAGTGGTGCTACAGTCCGTCATCGTCTAATTGGGCATAATTTAAATGCCAGAAGTCCTAGAAAGGTACCCCTTTTGACTCGGAAGCATGTGGAAGGACGACTTAGATTTGCAAATACTCATCTGGTCTGGAACAGGCTCTTGGCAGTAGGTACGACGTTCATCAAACACAGAATATAATCCTAGGTACACCAAGAAGACAGATAAACATGGTGGCCTAAGTATAATGATATGGACTTGCTTTTCTTACAATGGCGTTGGTCCTATCCGTATGATAAATGGTATTATGTACAAACATGTTTATGTTGACATACTAAACGAGAAGGCCAAGCTAACTTCGTCTGTGCCGAAGTTTTTATACCCTTGCAAACGCTGTTTTTGAAATGACAGAGTTTAAGAACGCTTAGATAAAAATCAAAAACTTTTGTAACTAAAATCCATTTTCCGTCAGATGAACATCTGATTTCGACCAAATTTCGCGAATCATTTTGAAATCATATCAAATTAACAATCGCCAAGTTTAAGAACGATAAAATTGAAAACAAACAAGTTTTTCTCACTAAGACCCATTTTCCGACCGATCGGTCCTATGGCAGCTATGAGATATGGTCATCCGATTTTGACCAAAGTTTGCAAATCTGTTTGAAAGCATATAATATTAATAATGACCGTGTTTGGGAACGCTAACATTAAGAACAAAAAAGTGTTTCTCTCTAAGACCCATATTTTGACCGATGGTTCGTATGGCAGCTATAAGATATAGTCATCCGATCCGGTCGGTTCCGACATATTAGCAGCGTGCAGTAAAAAGAAGACTCTGTGCAAAATTTCAGCTCGATAGCTTTAAAACTGAGACACTAGTTTGCGTAGAAACAGACGGACAGACAGACGGACAGACAGACAGACAGACGGACGGACGAGACAGACAGACGGACGGACGAGACAGACAGACAGACAGACGAACGGACAAAGCTCAATCGACTCAGCTCGTCGCCCTGATCAAGAATATATATAGTTTATGCGGTCCGAAATGAATATTTCTATGCGTTGCAAACTTCTGGGCAAAATTTTAATACCCTTTGCAAGGGTATAAAAACACAATGACACCATATGCCAGTTGGAAAATGCCTAAAAAAGAAGATCAATGTGATGCAATGGCTCAGTCCCCAGATCTTAATCCAATAGAAAACTTATGGGGAGTTGTAAAACGGGTTGTGCCAACTGCAAATCCTTCAAACAAAGCACAGCTTTGGCAAGTGGTTCGGAAAGCTTTGATCTCAAATTCCCTTGAAGCGTTGTCAGGACCTTATCGATTCCATGCCCCGCCGGTGCGAAGCTGTTATTAAAAATAAAGGATATATCCTTTATATATACAACTAGATACTAGAAATTTTTCAATATTGAGAACCTGTTAAATCAATTTTGAATAAAGTTATACAGTTTGTTTTTCCTTTTTGTAGTTACTAGTATTTTCATGAACAACAAAATTTTATTATATTTTTTGGTTTAAGCCGTCCAGGCAAATAAACCTTAGTTTTTAATACCAAATTACATGGATATTAATTCAAATATGTATATTAAAATTGTTAGTCTTTTTTTTTGTATTTAAAATATTGATTTATCATTAAAATTTTCAGCGCAGTATTTAGAACTGAGCTGCACTACTATTTTCATGAACACAGCTGTATATATCAGCATCAACAGCAGAGTCGATATAGCCCTGTCCGTCTGTCTCTATGAACTATAGCTCATAAATAACTCAACCCTAGTTTTGAGTGTGCTCTGCTCTGACAGAAAAAAAAAAGATCTCGTTCTTCCTTCAACCGAATGTGTTCTGTTATCCCACTTACTATTAAATGGCTGAGCACATAACACTGATCGGTCTGACAGCAACCCCATAACAGGCCCAAGTCAGTCAACCGGTCTTAAAATTAGTGTTATTCGAAGACCAAAATCTAAAAATGTAAGTTGAAAAGGTTGCAGAATCCCTGCAGAGAAATGGTCAACTAGTAACAAAAGAAAAGTGTCCTACACCTAGTTGGAATGCTAGTACAATATAACTGGTAGCAAAATAGCTAGATTCGGGTGAGTTGGGCAACAACAAATATTAGCTTTCGAAGAAATGTTGGTTTGAAATACTAATTTAAGCTAGTTGTAATCCAATTGAACTTTAACCAGTTGCAAACGAATTGGTGATGAGTGAGTTGATTGACCGATTTCGATGTACTTTTATACTGAGCAGCGACATAAACAGACTGTCATAAGGAACATTCAAAGGTGAAGTGGCATTAAACTGGTTGCAAATGGCTGCTGCCGGGGACAAATGTCACATGCCTATGCTATCTGGCATTAAACTGGTTGCAAATGGCTGCTGCCGGGGACAAATGTCACATACCTATGACATGTCTGTGTAAAATGGACGCCTTCAATACATTGATTTGGATAGGAAGTGCAACCAGTTGCAAGTTTTTAGAGACAGGTATATTTCTGGTTGTAAACTAGACACTTTCCCTGCAGGGATGCTATCGTGCTCTATCCTTTAGCATGATCAGAGAGAGAGTTAGTGCGAGAGACAACGAGATAGCACATATAGTTTGTCGCATACTTACATATTGTTAGCCGAATCTTAAACAAGGATACATACAGTTGCGGCAAAAATAATAGCACTGCGTCATATAAAATTCTTTGATGCAATACATCTTTTGTTTTTTTTGTAATTGGTTTAATAATTTTGTTGTACAGTATAGGCTTACATGTGATTTCTCTGAGAGTAATGTGTTAATGCTCAATTTGCTAACGGTTTTTTCTGTATAAGGCATCTCATAAAACGAAGTGCAAAACAGAGCGGCAAAAAAAATAGCACTGATAACGGATTTTTTGAGATTCAGAGGAACAGACTGCAGGTCTTCGCCGACATGATGATTGTTGTTGTGTCTGCGGACAGTAAATGCGTCGTATTGCAAAGTCGAGTCGCCACACTATCATTAAGTTCAAAAAAATTATTAATTATGGGTCGCGGAAAGCATTGTAGTGACGAAAAGAGGGAAATCATTAAAAAGCTTATCGAGGAAGGCAACACCTACGCTCAGGTTTGGCAAATCGTCGGTTGCTCCAATAAAATGATTAGTAATGCCTTAAATTATAAAAATAAACCGAGAAACACGCGGTAGAAAGTCGCAATGTCTAATTTGCTGGTGAACAGACTGGTTCGCGAGTGCAAGAAGGCCCCCTTTTAAGCCGGCTACTGAGCTAAAGAAGGAGCTTAAGTAGTGCTATTTTTGTTGCCGCCTAAAATGTTCAACGTTCACATTCTTAATGTAAATATTTAAATTTCATGTTATTATCGACGACACTTGCATTGTATTTCGATAAATTAGAGCCTAAAGTAAAAATAAAAGCCTTAAACAAGTTAAATATATGAATAGTTATTAAACAAATGATCAATAAAGAAAAATGTATGTCATGGTGCTATTATTTTTGCCGCAGCTGTA